>VXCM01005882.1:12256-55160 GCA_014773175.1 Lucifuga dentata
ACTATTAGCAGGAGAAACATGGATTTTTAAGGTGGGTGTATCACTTGAATATTTGATTTTGAAAGATTAAGAGATTTTGCAAAATATCAGGAAAGCTGAAATACGGTTTTATCCTTTGAGAAATGATTGTCAGTAATGTAACATGTATGAAAATTGAATATACTAGGCTCAAACATGCAAAATGACCGGTATAGTCCTTTAATATCAAGAATGACAGAAAGCAGAAATAAAAGATTCAAAGGATTCTGGGGTCTTTAGTCAGGCTACAGTACACTGATAAGATTAAACTCTTTATGGACAGAAAAGTATCATGACAGGTAACACACACCCTGTCCTTCCCCTGTGTCTCCCTGCTGCAACACACACTTCCTGTCTGTAACACAGAGCTGACGCGTCTGATGGTCATTTTTGTTCGGGGTTGAATGTTCTGTCATGCACATGGTCTGCAACGCTGTAATGTTTGTGATGGCACAGGAGAAGATTTTACAGAAGCTAGCTAGCTTAGCCTGAGCAGCTTGGTAGCCAGTTCCTGTCGTTCCACTGTTCTACATGCCCTCTAACTCCCTGATGATTCATTCTTTAAAACACCGTGACCTGATGCTGCCAGAGTTCATGCACATTCATAAAAACACAGTGTCACACTTAACACGTCCATAAGGGCAAATACCACATTTTCTTGTTCATGTCTCTTATCAGCATCTTTTATCATTTACTTGTAAAGCGTCATTACTACAGGATTTCCTTATTTACATGACAGGAAGTGATTCATAAAACACACTGACACACTAAAATGAAGATGGGTTTCATCAGTATGAAATCTGATGATGTTTTAAACTGTATTTACTTCACGTGTGTTAGTGATCAATAACTTTGCTAGATAAAACACTCAGCTGATCAGTTTTTTTTAAACTCTGATCTCACACACATTCTAGTGGCACTGCGACTCTTCATCACATCATCCTCTGCGCACTCTCTGTCCATCTACAAACACCCCGTGCACCAGGACTCCCGGTAGTGTGTGGATGCTGTTGCTGCTGCACCTCCTCTCTTAAATCATGGAGCTCTGAAATCAGAGTTTATGTCTCTTTGCTGATTTAACGTCTCAGTTTCTCTTTAACAGCAGATGAATCAGGATAAATCATGACTCTTAAATGTGAAGCAGCTCATTAACATGCTGATCTTCATGTTTACCTGAAACTCACCTGAATAACAGGACGGCGGCGCTCTGATTAGCATAAGCAAAACTTTATGAATGAGCTTCAGGTTATCATGGCACGTATGTAGCATGACGCCATGTAGTTATTGTGAGTTTTTAATTAATTACCTTCTTGTCTCCAAATGATGCTGAAACATCACTCACAGGTTTTCTAATTTGAAAATGAGGAGAGTCATCTGAACTGAGCTGTCAGCTGTTTCCTCCCTGAGCTGGTCAGTCCACCTCAGCAGACAGCAGCGAGGTCCACTTCCAGTTCCAAACCAACTGTTGAGTGGTTTGTTTGTGGTTTTCCACACGCTGTCTTCAAATCAGATTCAGCTTCTGCTTTCTTCTTCATGGATCAAATGATGCTATGACTAGGAAAGGATCCACATTCATCTTTATCTGATTTACTTTGACACCATAGAAACTACTTCCTGTTTGGAGTTTCTTTCTGACCAATGAGCAGAGAGAGTGTTGTCACATGACTTTTGCTGATATATTTTGGTTTGATTGGATGTTTTCTTGTGTGAAACTGAACCAAACCAACAATTTAGTCGATTTAACTGATTCAGACCAGAGCAAATGATCTACAGACTGGAAACCCTCTTAGTGCTGCTGACTGTACAGCATGAAGTTACAGTGGAGGTCTCATTCCCCAAGAAGCGTAAATATCATGTGATGGTCAGGGGAAGTTTTTGGCATGATGATGGTGGTAAACAAAAGGTCAGGAGGTCAACAAAATAATTATAGCCATGAACATCCATAGCAGACATCGTGCTGATGCTAATGTTGGACTGACAGGCGTGTCAGACTGTGTGTGGCTCTGAGAGGCATTTCTGCTCTGTATGATAATTGCATGTTGTGTGTTTGTGGACGTCATGTGAGCATGTCTTTAGTCCTGTAGCATTAGTTGTAGTACTGAGCGTCTCTTCTTGTCTGTTGCTCTTTCTGCTGTTTCTCCACTGTAGAAAAGGCCAGTGGGAGGAGTCAAACCCTGCCCAAGCCACTCCCTCAGAGTCAAGCTCCACCCCCTCAGCCTCAGCTCCTTTCCCTTGTTCATCTGACATTGTTGTGTCCACCACCACCACTGTCATCACCTCCTTGTCCGTTCCATCCAGTGACACTTCCTTTATATCCGCTGATGCCGCGTCTCATTCCTCATCTTCCCCCTCCCCCTCACCTCCCCCCTCCTCCTCTGTTACCTCGTCTATCACATCCACCACCACCACATTTCCCTCCAAAAACATCAAAAAAAAGTTTGGTGACTTCTTTGCCTTCAAGAGGGCTCGAGCCGGCCGACCTGCCAAGGCCGGAGGGGGAGGGGGAGAGGGAGGAGGAGGAGGAGGAGGAGGAGAGGGGGTGAAGGTCAAAAGGACCTCTATTGCTGACCTCATTCGACCCCTCCGTGAGGCCAAAGAAAGGGAGAGAGAGAGAGAGAGGGAGAAGGAGAAAGAGAAGGAAAGAGGGACAAAGTCGGTGGAGGATACTAACGTTTGTAATGATACCGCCATCACAGAAGGAACCATTGCCACCAGCCACCATCTTGCAGGCGACTGGAGAGAAACGACAGCCTCTGCAGCGACCACGATGACGACACCTCCCAGTGAAACCACGCCCACCTCTGCCATGACCCCTGACCTCACCGCCACTTCACCCTCAAACACAGACACAGATGCAGTGACGTCACCTCCTATGTTACCAAGCCACACCCCCAGTCCTGTGGCCACACCTGTAATGACAGCAGCAGCAACTGAGCAGGAGAGGAGCAGCGTGGGAGGAGAGACGCAACCCGATGGGAGGAGACTGAAGGTCATGAAGAGGTCGCTGAGAGAGGGCAAGAGCCAGAGCCTCATCCTGCTGAGCGGAGTGGAGTCTGAAGACAAACAGAACACACACAGCAAGGTGAGTCACTACAGAGATCTGACTTTTCATTGCTGTCATAACCAGATTGTTACGCTTGTTTTATTTTGTGTATGATTCTGTGGTGGCGGCACGGTGGCTCAGTGGTTAGCTCTGTCGCCTCACAGCAAGAAGGTCCCGGGTTCGAATCTGACCTGGTCCTTTCTGTGTGGAGTTTGCATGTTCTCCCCGTGTCTGCGTGGGTTTCCTCCGGGTGCTCCGGCTTCCTCCCACCTCCAAAGACATGCAGGTCAGGTGAATTGGGAACTCTGAACTGACCGTAGGTGTGAATGAGTTTGTCTCTGTGTGTCAGCCCTGTGATAGACTGGTGACCTGTCCAGGTAAACCCCGCCTCTCACCCAATGACCGCTGGGATAGGCTCCAGCCCCCATGACCCTTAACAGAACAAACGGGTACAGAAAATGGATGGATGGATGGATGATTCTGTGGTGACACCTTAACGCTGGCACGCCTCCCTCAGGCGCTGCGTCTCCAAACCCTCACAGAGTGGAAATAATACCTGATTCATCTGCACGTCAACGTTCCATCCTTTAAAATGCAGCACTACACCTTTTTATTATCCACCTTTCGGTCTGAAAACTTTCATTAAAGTTAAAAGTTAAAGATTTTTTTTCTTAATCTACCAATCAGATGTCAGAGCATCTTAAACATGCACACATTTTCAAGTTGATTGTGATTTATAAAGGCTGGATTGCACTTTTTAAAAAAAATAAAAAATAAAAATCATTTGCCTTATGCCATTTTCCTCTTTTGAGCAAATGTAAACTTAGATTCTAATTGATCATGAAAGGAACAGAAGACGCCGTTATGTGTAACATGTAAATCCTTCCTTTCTGTGTTACTCTTCCAGAAGCACGTGTCAGAGAGCACGGCGAGCTTTGAACACAGGCTTCAGCTGATGCTGCACAGGATGGGCGTGGCCAAAACTCCACCTGCTGACACCAAGACAAGCCAGGTACCATCTGTGTGTGTGTGTGTGTGTGTGTGTGTGTGTGTGTGGTGGTGGTGGTGGTGGTGAGGGGTAACCATGGAAACACAGACTCTTTTATTTTGAAACTGGATTATTTTGCTGGTAAGTATTGATGTTAGTTGACCACTAAGTTTTATTTACTGAAATAAATAAATACAGCACAATATGTAAGAATTTCTGATGCAGTAACTACCATATATACTTGAGTATAAGCTGAGTTTTTATTACCAAATTTCACAAAGCAAATCGGGGGTCGGCTTATACAGGAGAAATGCAGATTGGTGATCCCAGAGAAGGAAATTTCCAGGGGTAGAAATACTACCATTACCACTACCATGGAAAATAGTTTAAATCATACCTTAGAATGAGATATTTCCTGACTAAATGTCTTATCAGCATGTTTTGCAGCAGCCAGTAAGAGCTGCTGTGATTGGTCAGTTACAGTAATCAGCTGCTGAAATAAATATCATGTTTACCGGTACGTGGATTATTTTCAGAAAATCACAGGAATACTATGACAATACCCAGAAAAACAGGTAATTTGCTAAATAAATAAATTGATGGAACAACATCAGGGGTTGGCTTATATACAAGATCAGCTGATACTCAAGTATATACGGTACATATGGTTTAAAACAACTAAATATAAGTACAACCTCCTCTACACCACATAAAACCCAGTAACCTCCACCAAAGAAAGAAGGAGAGGATGCAGGTCCTGTTGCCTTGGTAACCCGTGTGTTTTTTGGAGGGTTTTTTTCTTTTGGTAACCATGTTTTTTTTTTTTTTTATAAGCTATATTTGTTTTTGTTTGTTTGTTTGTTTGGGGTTTTTTGGTAACCTGTGTTTTTTTAAAAAATGTTTTAATTTTATATTTTTTAGGAAACCCATGTTTTTTGTTTGGAGGTTTTTTCTTTTTGTAACGTGTTTTTTTGGGGGGTTCTTTTGTGTGTGTGTTTTTTTTTTGATAACCCGTGTTTTTTTGGATTTATTTATTTATTTATTTATTTAGTAACCTGTGTTTTTTTGTGTTTTTTATTTATTAGTACTATTATATATATATTTTTTGGTAATGTGTGTTTTTGTGGAGGGTTTTTTTCTTTTGGTAACCCGTGTTTTTTTGGAGGGTTTNTTTTTTTTTTTTTTTTTTTGTTTGGTAACCCGGCTGTTGATTAAAATCAGTGTAATAATGTGTTCTGTGTGTGTTTGTAGAATAAAGACGAGGAGCTCAGGAAGACGAGCTCAGAGGGTAAGTATGAACAACATCCTTACCACGGCAAAATCATTATCATTACTACAGAAAATCATTATCATTACCACTTGAAAATCATAGTCATTACCACGGCAAAATCATTATCATTACCACAGCAAAATCATTATCATTACCACGGCAAAATCATTATCATTACTTGAAAATCATAGTCATTACCATGGAAAAATTATAGTCATTACCATGGTAAAATCATAGTCATTACCATGGCAAAAACATTATCATTACCACAACAAAATCATTATCATTACCACACAAAATCATTATCATTACCATGGCAAAATCATAGTCATTACCATGGCAAAATCATTATCATTACCACACAAAATCATTATCATTACCACAGCAAAATCATTATCATTACCACACAAAATCATTATCATTACCACGGCAAAATCATAGTCATTACCATGGCAAAATCATTATCATTACCATGGCAAAATCATTATCATTAGCACACAAAATCATTATTATCACGGCAAAATCATAGTCATTACCATGGCAAAATCATTATCATTACCACACAAAATCATTATCATTACCACAGCAAAATCATTATCATTACCACAGCAAAATCATTATCATTACTACGGCAAAATCATAGTCATTACCATGGCAAAATCATTATCATTACCACACAAAATCATTATCCATGGCAAAATCATTATCATTACCACACAAAATCATTATCCATGGCAAAATCATAGTCATTACCATGGCAAAATCATTATCATTACCACGGGAAAATCATAGTCATTACCATGGCAAAATCATTATCATTACCACAGCAAAAGCATTATCATTACCACAGCAAAATCATAGTCATTACCGTGGCAAAATCATTATCATTACCACACAAAACCATTATCATTAGCACACAAAATCATTATCATTACAATGCAAAATCATTATCATTACCATAGCAAAATCATTATCATTACTATGGAAAAATCATTATCATTACCACACAAAATCATTATCGTTACCACAAAATCATTATCGTTACCACAAAATCATAGTCATTACCATGGCAAAATCATAGTCATTACCATGGCAAAATCAGTGTCATTACCACACAAAATCATTATCATTATCATACAAAATCATTATCATTACCACGGCACAATCATAGTCGTTAACATGGCAAAATCATTATCATTACCACGGCAAAATCATAGTCGTTAACATGGCAAAATCATTATCATTACCATGGCAAAATCATAGTCATTACCATGGCAAAATCATTATCATTACCACGGCAAAATCATTATCTTTACCACAGCAATATCATTATCATTACCACACAAAATAATTATCATTACCACAGCAAAATCATTCTCATTACCACGGCAAAATCATAGTCATTACCACGGCAAAATCATTATCATTACTGCACAAAATAATTATCATTATCACACAAAATCATTATCATTACCACACAATCATTATCATTACACACAAAATCATTATCATTACCACACAAAATCATTATCATTTCCACACAAAATCATTATCATTACTAGACAAAATCATTATCATTACCATGGCAAAATCATAGTCATTACCATGGCAAAATCATTATCATTACCACGGCAAAATCATTATCTTTACCACAGCAATATCATTATCATTACCACACAAAATAATTATCATTACCACAGCAAAATCATTCTCATTACCACGGCAAAATCATAGTCATTACCACGGCAAAATCATTATCATTACTGCACAAAATAATTATCATTATCACACAAAATCATTATCATTACCACACAATCATTATCATTACACACAAAATCATTATCATTACCACACAAAATCATTATCATTTCCACACAAAATCATTATCATTACTAGACAAAATCATTATCATTACCATGGCAAAATCCTCCTGTCTATTAGATGCAACAAGTTAAAGGAGTAGACCGTGAGTTTGGATGTTTGAGCCCAATAAATACAACATGCATACATGTTAAATTACTGCTAACCATTTCCCAAAACATACCACTGGAGCAGTAAATGTTAGAATTGTTTTTCTTACTTTCCATTGGTTTCAGTTCATTCCAGTATGACATGAAAAATCAATTTATAGAGAAACTTGAAACTTTCTTGTGATAAATAATCCATAACAGTGAACCAAATATCTTTTTATTTTTTTGTTGAAGTTTTAAATTTGACTGATCCAACATGGAGCTACACAGAAGAAAATGTATTTCTCCATCAGGAAATATAATCAATAATGTAATATTGAATATAACAATACATATAATAATGAAAGGAGAAGCCATATTAGACATAATTTAAATCAAAATTTAAATGAAAAATAATAATGGCCCAAGAATGGAACCTTGCGGTACACCAGGTGTAAAAGACAGGCTTTCAAACAACCATCTTCCTCCTTCAAGTCTTCTTCAGGCATTCAGCCATATTGCTGTTTCTGTTGGAGCCTGACTGAGTTTATAGATTCGTTCTTTAGATTGAAGTTGCTTTAACTTTGCTACGTCCTGCTTCATTCTGTCTGCTGCAGGTGCGATCCTGGACAAACCTGAGCCACCTCCCATATACATGAAGCCCAGAACCATGTCCACATCATCAGGTACGGATGTGTTTGACCTCCATAAAGCTGGATTATTGAACCAATATTTTTTTAAAAAGTACTGTCTGTTCAGCGCAAGAAATGTGTATTGTGTTGTGTATTTAACATTAGCTTGGTTCATTGCTGAAATACTGATTTTGGTTGGGATAATTGTCTAGATGTTTTTATGGTGAAAAATCCAGCCAGATGGAAATATCAATATTTCTTACATCGGCCAACAGGACGACATTCTCATCAGCTGAATATGTAAAAAGTGAATCTGTGACTCACACGTCAAAGCTGAGAGCAACATGCATCATTTCCATCTGAGCCACTCGCTGCCTTATGGTGCACATTTCCATGCATGATTCCATGCATATTTCCATGCACGTTTACATGTTTGCTGCACTCAGATTATGTATCTGGACTGTGATTACGATAGTAATGTGAGTAAGACACATACATATTACATACATACATAGACGTATTAACAGGACTCATACGTGTTGCGTGATCAGAGTCGCCAGGTGAAGAAACACGTGGAGGTGTTTTACTCTGATTATAACGTTTACATTCACATAATCTACATCAGTTACTCAGAGTAATCTCACTCATGTTTATGCTGATTTCAGTCTAATTGTGGTGTTTACATGACATTTCAAAAAAATTATCTCAATCAGACCATAATCAAACTTTTAACATGTAAACATACTGAGTACTTTGCATAAAGTTGTTGGAAAGACTGTTGTGTAATTTGATTGGCTCAGTGATCTGAGTGTGGTGTAGATGTACATGTCATGAGGGGTGTGAGGCGTCACGTTTACACTCATGTACTTCTGTCTCTCCCTCTACACCAGCTGATCCCAGGCATCCCATACATGTGTCGGACCCTGTCCGATCAGACCCCCCACTTCATCCCAAGCCTTTCCTCCCTGCTCGCCCTTTGGGTCCCCTGCCACCCAAACCTGCCGTAGCAGCCAAGCCTCCCCTCCCCCTCCCCACCGCTGCTGCTCCTGTAGGAGGAGGAGGAGGAGGAGTTCATCCTTCCTGTGCTCCTCCCTCCAGAAGCCCAGCAGAGAGAGTCCCGCCGTCCCCGCAAGCACACGACAGCACATCAGCGGAAAGTCCAGCACAGGTGACAACTTCTCCAGGAAAATATCTCACAAAGACAACAACGTCCTGAACACATGATTCAGACAAATCAGCTTTGAACTAGGCGAGGCGAATGTAAGAGCTCATATGCATTTTATAAAACACAAAAGATAAAAAGATAACATGACTAAAGCGTTGAGTCACATTCAAAGATATGAATATGATCCTTTTACATGTTAGATTGTAAGTGTTGTGGTCTGGATTCTGCTGCATCGTGATCGGCTTTCAGTCAGCAGGTCATCATCATGTTTCTTCTTTACTGCATGGACGAGCTTCATTCATTAAAAATAGAAAGTCGTTTACAGCAAGTCACAACTCCTGATTCAAAATAACTTTATTAAGGAGAGCGAGCAGGAAGACAAGGCGGGGGTGAAGTTTATCTGATGAAAGTGCCTCAGGTGTACAGGTTGCATTTACACCTGCACAGGTGTGACTGAGATGAGATCAGTGTGAGTCAGATCATCTGTGTGTGATTTAACAGCTCTGATGACATTCTGAATCCATTCTGCACAAACTTACACCTGCATTAACGTGTTTTCCTTATGTGGATAATCTAGATACAGATCACATTTTAATGGCATGTGTAAATGTAGCCAGTGTACACACAGACACACACAGACACACAGACACACACACACACACACACACACACACACACACACACTGTGGGAGAACAGTTGTAACTGTTGTTTCTGATGAGCAGCGATGGGATTTGGGTTTTTTCCCTGCAGGTCTGAACACAACAATCACACCAAAACATCAGAGACATTTAGAGGAGGAGGAGGAGGAGGTCTCTCTGTCTCTAAAAACACTCTGGAGCAGATCCTTTGTGGTCTGAACATGATCCAAACTACTACAGATCAATTTACTGATCTGTTGATGTATTGATTGATTAGTGGCAGAGATGTGTGTGTGTGTGTGTAAGTAAACTCCACCTCTGATGATCAAATCAAATGGATGCTGTTAAAGGTGGAAACACGTCAATCTTAGTGTTCAGGTTAGCGTGTGCTTGTATGTTGTCAGCATGTTGCTCCATTCTCCTGTTCAGCGTGTGAAGGCAGCACGTCTTCTTCACATCATGTGAAGCAGCATGTGGTTTTCCACACGTTGTCTTGAAGTCAGCTTCAGCTTCTGCTGTCATAATTTTCTTCTTCATGGATCACATGATGCTATGACTAGGAAAGGATCCACATTCATCTTTGTTACTCTGATTTACTTTGACACCATAGAAACTACTTCCTGTTTGGAGTTTTTCTCCACCCCCAGACATTTCTGACCAATGAGCAGAGAGAGTGCTGTCACATGACTTTTGCTGATATATTTTGGTTTGATTGGATGTTTTCCTGTGTGAAACTGAACCAAACCAACATTTAGTCCCTGATTCAGACCAGAGCAAACGATCTAACAATCAGACAATCAGATATGAAATCAGATATAAAACAATCAGATAAACGACCTTAGTGTCCTAAGATGTTTTAGACTGTCTGTTCTGACACTAAAGCTGTGGGGGAAATGAATACTTGTAATTTCTCAAAGTATTTGCCAAGAAAAGGGCAGCAGACATTAAATCATCATAAATGATCTCACATGCTATCTGTCAGCCTCCTGAGCACCTTCTGATCTTCATCCCTAGATTGAAATCCAGGAACATCCACTGGGTGCAGCCTCGGTTGGTTCCCCCAGGAAGGAGGTTCTTCCTGCATCACTGTCGCCATGGAGGAGTCCCAGCACAGCCGATCGCTCTGAGAAAGCACAATCAATGACTGACGGTACGAGCTGCTGACATCCAAAACAGTTTGGATCTAAATAAGGCCTGACATAATATCTGAAGAGGATGATCTGCTCCAGTCAGTTTGCTCCACACGTCTTTGGTTTAGGGAAAGAAAGTAGATACCATTTACCTTATAAATACCGTTTACCTTATTTATACCTTTATAAAAAGATGAACTGTAAATTCTTAAATAATGGAAATTCTCTAAAAAGCTGGCAATTAACATCCATGCTCCAAATAAAAAATACCCATAAATAAATAACACTTTTGATATAAAAAGCTTTATTCCTGCACTCTGTAAATGCTGACTTAACAAATAATAATTAAAAGCATCTATGTTCCCTTCGTCAGGTAAAGTCATTTTCTCACCTGAGCCTCTGAGTCAAACACCTGTATCATACAAAACAATAGATCATTAATTAAATATAAATAAATATCCAGAACAACCAGGAGCCAGAAATGAACCTCCACCAAACCAGCCACTAGATGGCAGCAAACAGACATTTCAGCAGCAAATTTAATTGTCGTTGAAGATGAACATTAATTATTCTGTGAGGTGAAATTAATGTAGCAAACAAAAGACCATAAATAACCTAAAAACTTTCTTTATGTGGTAAAAAGTGATGTTCCACTTCGACAGAAAGTACATATTTCACTTAAAGGACCATACTGGTCACTTTGCATGTTTGAGCCTAATATATTAAATTTTCATACACGTAACGTTACTGACAATCAGGGACGTGCGCAGACATTTTGAGGGGCTCAAACCAAGTACAAGGGTTTGTTTTATGATGATTACGTGTTTTAAATTGTTCTGATATTAAATGATAATCAATATTCAAGCATCAATAACAGTTTCCGCAGCACAAAAACAACAATAATTATTATTAATTATTAATTAGATTCTTCTGGAGGGGCACCTCAGCCAGTAAGAAGAAAGCACCCCCCCCCCCCCNACACACACACACACACACACACACACGTGAGCCAGTTGAATACCTACCCCAATATATTTTCTGCTGTTTATTTATTTTTTGGTCTGTATTTATTTTGTGTTATCGGCCCAATTGTCAAGCGGTCCTCTGGAAAATCTCCAAATATTCTGAATGGCCTGGATGACGGAGAACCTTCACGGACATTTAAACACTCTTCTCCTTTTGTGTGTGTGTGTGTGTGTACGCACTCTTCTAGAGAGTCTTCCGAAACCACGCACACGCATGAAGCCCCTCCCACAACGCCGAGTNCTCTTCTAGAGAGTCTTCCGAAACCACGCACACGCATGAAGCCCCTCCCACAACGCCGAGTGGTATCTGTCCATGAGGATGCTCTGGCCATGACACAAGGTAGGGCAGTGTGTGTGTGTGTGTGTGTGTGTGTGTCTGTGCAATGAAAGTCATGTTAATAAATAATGTGTTTAATGAAGTCAGAAAACTAAAGGGAGTAAATATAGGAAACCATAACTTAATAAAAGTGTAATCAAGTGATTCGTAATGACGCTTCTGACAAACTGACAGTCAGACCCACTTCACTCAGGTGTGTTCAGGTGTGAAAATAGGAAGTTTTAACTTTCTCAAGCTCTCTTTTCTTTCTTCACAAACAGCGTTCATTATGGTCCGTGTTTACAAACCTGTGCTGTGTCATGAATCATCCTGACACTCCTGCTGTGTTCCAACTCCCTGCTGATGTGTTTTAACATTCTATTCCTGCTGTCTGCCTTCTCCCACATCATTTAGGATTAACGTACTGCACAGTCTGCTCATGCTGCTGCTCTGCATGTAAAACATGGGGGGTCAGTGATGCTGTGGGGGGGGTTTTGGAGGAGAGAGATCAGGAGACTTGGTCCAAGTTAAAGGAATTATGAAGAAAGAGAATTATCATTCCATCCTTCAAAGACACATGATTCCATCTGGTTTATGAATTATTGGTCAGAATTTCATTCTTCAACAGGAAACGATCCAAAACATTCATCAGAATGATGCTAAAATTACATCCATTCAAAAGAGAAGCAAAAGCTTTTAGAATTCTGATTGGCCAGAGGAGGTTACTTTGACCAAACCAAAGTCTGAGCCTGAAATGACTTCTTCAAAACTAATTAAATCATTTATTTTATGTATTTTTGTCATTTCCTGTGAAATAAATTGTAAAACAAACAGTGTATTGATGATTTTTTTTATTCTGGGGGTGGCCTCAAACCTCTGGCCTGGCCCGTCAGCAGGTATTGTGTATTCATTTTTATGTCATTTTTTAATGGCCTCTCCAAACATTTCACTTATCTGACACATTTTATCTTTCATCCATTTTATCCTTATCCTCTTCACAGAGCTGAAGGCAGTGTTACAGAGGTCGCCCCTCCGTTTCCGTGGTAACAGAGGTGACCTGCCCACCTGCACTGAAGACCCAACCTCTGGGGAGGAAATGCAGATGTCTGAGAAGGGGGAGAGAGGTGGGGGAGGCTGTCTGTCTGTCTGTCTGTCTGTCTGTCTGCCTGTCTGCCTGTCTGTCTCTGTCTGTCTGTCATGCTAACATATTGGTTCAACCCTCTATACTGTCAATCTGGAGCAGTAAACACTCTGTCCACCAGGGGGCAGCGTGGAGCCTGTCCCTGGTCTGCACTGGAACACCTAAATGCTCCGTCTGATTTTACTCAGCATGTCATACTTATCTTATGAGATGTACTTGAACATTACATGTTCTATTCTAGGGATATTTACATGGCTGTAAATATCCCTCCTGTCTGTGGACATCGCTGTGCTGCATGTTGACATTAACGCCTCATGATTTTTGCAGTGCTGTAATGTGTTAAAGGACCATATCATCCATTTTGCATGTTTGAGCTTAATATATTCAATTTTCATACATGTTATGTTACTGACAATAATTTCCCAAAGGATAAAACTGTATTTCAGCTTTCGTGATATTTTGCAAAATCTCTTAATCTTTCAAAATCAAATATTCAAGTGATACACCCACCTTAAAAATCCATGTTTCTCCTGCTAATAGTTACACAGCCTTATGAAGTCACGGTCCTTTAAATTTTTCCATAAACACAGGTCTTCTTTTGGGACTATATTCCCTGGTAGAGGGATACATTCACTCCACACTTTTTATTGCGCTTAAATGCTAAAATTATATAACTTCTAAAAAAAACCTGAATACACGTCTTGTTGGTGATGATGGATTACCTATCCCAAGAACGTTTACAGTATCAACAAGTTGATTTTAATAGCAGAATGAACTGAAACCAATGGAGGTCTGGAAGGTAGGAAAAACATTTTTAATTCACCGTTCCAGTAGTATGCTTTGGGAAATGATTGTCAGTAACGTTACATGTATGAAAATTGAATATATTAGGCTCAAACATGCAAAATGGGTGGTATGGTCCTTTAATTCTCAAGGATGTGCACAAGTATGAAAGCAGGCTCTGTGGCAGCCATCTTGTGTATGCATATGTGGAGTTACCTGGTGTAACGCTGATGTTCCATTTGTCTGTATCTCCTTCATCCGTCCAGCCAGTGAAGCAGGGAAGAGGACACCTGAAGATAACAGGAATGTCCAGAGGGACGAGCTGAAGCCAGAGAGAGGCGGGACAACCGAAACCGTACACCTGTCTGTAGCACAGGAAGAGGCATCAGCCTCAGAGAAAGCTCCGCCCACTCAGGACAATCCTCCAGCACTAAGTCAAACCCCAGCACAGCCTCTAAAAACCCACACAACCCAAGAAAAGACCCCGAGCGCAGTTCCAGCTCCACCGCAAACCTTAGGAGAAGCACCGGTGTCCCCGCTGTCCCAACAAAAGTCCCCAAGCAGAATCACATCCCTGGAAACCCTGTCAGCGAGTCCTTTACTGCACAAGTCACAGAGCATGTTTGACACGCAGGGGACAGGAGAGACGCTCTGTAGACAGCATACAGAGACGACAGAGACACCAGACCAAAGAACTGAACCCTCTGTCTGAGTCACAACCCCAGGCGAAAGCACGAAGAAGAGCTCTGTGGCACGTCAGGAAACGAGAGCACATACAGGGACGTGAATATTTACCCCTTTGGACACAGGTTGGTCAAATAATCAGAATGTCCCAGTTAAATCCCTGCAGCAGCAGCCAGTTGAACTGGTGCACTTAGCACGGACACTGACGGCCTGGAACCAGGCCACGCATCGTCCTGGCATTCATGGTTCTTGCACTTTCCTAACGCCCACGCATGACGAAGGGAAAGTTTGTCTCTGTGCTTCATGAATTGTGAGACAACCAGGCTCCGCTGGGATCTCCACTTCCTAATTTGGTGGTCTTTCAGGCCCTATCAGTCACGTAGATTTTTCCACTTCGTATGACAGGAATGTTCCTCTGACTCCAGAGTATGGACTTTCTGCTGTCAGCCATTTGTCATCTCTGTGATCCCTCATGGAGGAATCATATCGGTGCAGGTACTTACTTCCTCACCTCCTCTCTCAGTCGCTCATCAAAGTTGCTCGCCCTTGTTTTTCTGTCCCTTTCCTCTGCACCTCTTCACTTGGCCAAGGGTTGATGAAGATGCACTTCCATCATACTTATATGATTATTTATTCAATGAAAATTTACTGTATGTGAGACTATAAAGTTGGATTTATTCGAGACCTAATTTAATCCAGAAGTCACTCCGAGCTCGTTAAGAATCCTGCTGCAGCTTTATGTCATGTAAAACCTCATTATTACTGCATTGTTTTAAATTTCTAGGGTGCGCAAAGTTGCAAACAACCCTCAAATGCAGCTTCTGTGGCCATTTTGGCTGCAATTACATCACGTTTTCTGTGTGTCCGTGTTAAGCATGACCCAGCCTGAAGCAAGACGCTGAAGTCCTTTTTACTCTTTGTGTTGGAAACAGCAGCAGCAGTGGAAGACGTGCTCAAATCTGCACTAGAAGTAAAACTAGAGGGAAAAAAGGAATTTTACATCGTGGGAAAATACTCAATTAGAGCTGAGTAACCTCAGGTCAAAATGTTACCTAAAGAAAAAAGGTAAAGTAAGGTGAAAAGCACCAGCAGTAAGACATAAGGTTTCAAAGCAAAAGTACTTTCTGTCACAGATAAAGGTTAACAACTGTGAGAGAATTGTGATGAAATCTTTGGTCGTAAGTCTAAACAATGGTCGTATATCTCAGCGTGAGAAAACTCTACCATGACAAACGCAACCAAAGACAGCCTGCAACAAATTCCTGACCGATCAAAAATCTCATAGTTTGATGCCACTATAACCCACGACTATAAACCAACCAGACAGACCACGAGTTGATAACGCGTTTCTGCCTCCATAACGTTTTCCTGCTGGTTGCAGCGTTAGACATTCATTGCACAATCTGACATCCATCAAACACAATATCACACAGGCAGGAAGTTTACTCAGCATGACACAGTATGATTCAACATACAGGTAACAGATCACGTTTTGCTGACCAACTCATGGTGGCACTCGTTTAAAGGGTTACTTTTGGGGGCGGAGTCAGAGGTCCTGTCTGTTAATTGGCAGTTTAGCCAATGACATGACTGGACAGATAATACTGTTTACTTACTTCACAATACATGCAGCATGTTCACCTGCACATTATAATCTGCAGCACAGGCTGGAACACCACACACCTAGCATCAGGTACGGGATGAGCAAAGTGGGAGGACTTATTTCACACGGCCACGTCCCACTTGTGACTGGCAGCTGAATTAAGGTCACGGTCGGCTTCCTCTGACAGGCATGTCGGAGAGTCAGAATTTGGTGCAAAACAGTTTCAGTAGGTCTGTCCAACAAAATGTGTAACTTTCAGACTCCGTCGGACACGCCTGCATCACGCAGCCATCAGCCAGGTATGCTGAGGTGTGATCGTGTGGAGGGTTTTAATTTCTGTCAAACTCTCTTTTTTTCGGTCAGTCACTGTGTCCACAGAGAGAAGTGAAAGTGAAACTGTGTCCTGTTATCTCCATTTATAAATAAGTGGAAACACAAAAACACACAGAAGACACAGAATTCCAGCTAATATCTTACAACGGCATATTAAGACGAAAAAAAAATGAGGGGGACATTATTTTGAGTTTTCTTTTTTTTTCCTTTTTTCTCCTTTTCCCTTTTTTCTCTTTTTTCTTCTTTTCTTTTTTCCCTTTTTTCTTTTTTCCTTTTCCCCCTTTTTCTTTTTTCCTTTTTTTTCCTTTTCCTTTTCTTTTTTCCTTTATTCTCCCTTTTTCCTTTTCTTTTTTCATTTTTTCCTCTTTTTTCTCCTTTTCTCATTTTTTTCCTCTTTTCTTTTTCCCCTTTTTTTCTTTTATCTCTCTGTTTTTTTCGTGCAGTACACAACCTTATTAAATTATACTTTTCCATTGGATTTAGCAATAAAGAAATACTTGTAATACTTGTGCTTTTAGTGCAAAATCATCAAATTATCATGAGCATCCGGACTTTTTTTTTCAAGTTTTAAAACTGACAAATTTGTGAGCTTTAAAACTCAAAATAATGCCCACCCGTCCCTTCTCTATGATCGTGGCTTTTCACCCCACTCCCACTGTGGGCATTCTGAAAAGGTGTTGCCTCTGATGAGGTCTGACTGCGTGGACCGGGCGACGTCAGATAAATTTAAACGGACGTGAAACTCTGCTGCTGAATCATCAGTAGAAATAATGAATCACTTACAGCGAGGGAACTCTGGTTCAAAGGTCAAAGGTAAATAGGTCAGGGGTCAGCTGTGGAGTTTTGCAGTAAAAAGCTTCATGTGAGCTGAACAGAACTCCAAATCGATTTACTTTTGGATTCTGGATCAAAAACATTTTTAAAAATCCAAATGCGATTTTATTCTGAAACATTTCCAGAATCCGTGGCCCCGCCCACTTTGCTCCTCTATTTGCAAGAGCATCAGGTAGGTGATTGGAAATTCCTTCTGGAAAATTTCCAAAAACATGTCCGATTTTAGCATAACATGTAAAAAACATACATGATCTTAAACATGCCGTCATTAGATTTTTCACGTCTGAGGTTGGAGTTTGTGGCTATTAGTAAAAAAATTTTAAACTTGAACTTTTGTCGGTTAAAAATGATCCCAGCAGATGAAAGAAAAAAACTCACTTACATATTTTACTGTGACTGAGGTTTAAGTAATAAATCTGTTAGAACACATTCATCTTCATTCTTGTAGGATTTTTTTCTTCCCTACTTGAAAGAAATTATTTTTTATTTCTGTTATAAAGTAATTTTTTTTTTATCAGTTTTTGCCTTATTTTGATGTTTACAGATTTTTATGTGCCATTTTTTTCTTACACATTGTTCTTTTACTGCAATCTTAAGCCTTTTTTGGGGTATGTTATTATAGCTCCTAAGTTTTTTGATGATTTATTGATCATATGATGTCACTAATATTTTAGTATTCCTGTTTATAACACAAACTCTTCAATGCAACCCAGGATAATAATAATCTTGGTTGAATCAAATTATTTATTATTATTATTGTTATTGGAGATGCACTAATATGAATTTTTGAGGCCAATATAGATGATTATTTACCTGGCAGTTCTTACTTTAGACTTTATTGACAAAATGCAGTTTTCAAAGTCATGTGACTAACCTTATAATGTTATTATAATTTTATAGCATCCATCAGGCTGCATTTACACCTTACTTTAAAATGCGATCTGCATCTAGATAAGGAAAAATGCATGTAAACGCAATATGTAAATGTGTGCAGAATGCATTCCGACTTTGTGACTGGATGTCACGTTGCTTTCTGACAGGAAGCTGTCACCTGTGTTGCTGGTACCGGTACAGGTACCGGTGCTGGTGCTGCAGCCAAATCTGAAACCGTTCAGGGCGTCGTCACCACAAAGGTGCTCGGCTGGAAAACGCGGGTCTGTGCTGGTTTCTTCAGCCCCAAAAACTTGCAGGTGTGGAGTGAAGAAACCGTGACGTAACAGGCAGGAGGCGTGAGCGTTTCTGTTTACCTGAGCCGCCATTTTGAAATATGCAGCAGCAGCAGCAGCGATGCGTAGCTTCTCAACCCGTCAGCATTAACTACAGCAGCTTCTTCATGTGCCTCTTCCATCCTGAGCGCCCTTGTCTGTCATGGCATCGTTCGGTTCGTAGCGGCGTGGGCTGAGCGTCCATTATTGTTACAGCTAACGAGTAACGGTCACAACATGAAATCTGTACATCTGGGCACGTTCAGGAGAGAAACTGCACAAGCCGGAAACGTCTTACCGCCTCGTTTTGCTGCCACGTCTTACCGCCTCAGCTTACCGCCATATTTTACAGCCTCATCTTACCACCTCGTCTTACAGCCTCATCTTACAGCCTCATTTTACCTCCATATTTTACAGCCTCATCTTACCGCCTCGTCTTACAGCCTCATCTTACTTCCATATTTTACAGCCTCGTCTTACCACCTCGTCTTACAGCCTCATCTTACTTCCATATTTTACAGCCTCGTCTTACCACCTCGTCTTACAGCCTCATCTTACAGCCTCATCTTACCTCCATATTTTACAGCCTCATCTTACCGCCTCGTCTTACAGCCTCATCTTACTGCCTCGTCTTACAGCCTCGTCTTACCGCCTGGTCTTACAGCCTCATCTTACCGCCATATCTTACAGCCTCATCTTACCTCCATATTTTACAGCCTCATCTTACCGCCTGGTCTTACAGCCTCATCTTACTGCCTCGTCTTACAGCCTCGTCTTACCGCCACATCTTACCGCCTGGTCTTACAGCCTCATCTTACCGCCTCAGTTTACCGCCATATCTTACAGCCTCATCTTACCTCCATATTTTACAGCCTCATCTTACCGCCACGTCTTACAGCCTCATCTTACCGCTAATGTCATACTGCTCACTCTGCTTAATAAAATTATCTCATGTCTGCCTGCACCTGCAACACTTACATTCAAACCTTGATTATACTCTGATTAAGACAATAAATTGAGTTTTTCAAACATCATATAAACACCATAATTAGATTAAAATCGTCATAAATCAGTAATCTTACTCTGAGCAGCAGATGTAGGTTATGAGAATGTAAATGGATTTATTCAGGCATGTAAACATTATAATCAGAGTAAAACGCCTCCACGTCTTTCCTCACCTGCTGACTTCATTCTGTCCATGTATACAGTATCTTACTCAGTTTTTTGGCTTAATCGAAGTAGATAAATAATCGAGGTGTAGCCAACCTGTAAGCGTGCTGAATGACCCACGTGAAAAATTTGTTATTTTAAACCGTCTAACGACCCCTGAGATCCCATCAGCAGCAGAATCCAGATAACCGTGCTTTAAGATGCAGCGTGTAAATGCCACTCACTACATAACACGTGATTCTATACAGAGCTGTGAAAATGTCTCATTTCTTCTAGTGTTGCATATTTGTTGCACTTAATTGTCTCAGATCTTCAAACAAAATTTAATACAAAAGGCAACCTGCGTTAACAAAAAATACAGTTTTTAAATGATCATTTCAATTATTGAAGAAGAAAAAGCTCCAACAGCTTTATCATGTCAGATCTTTAAAGTGAATATTAAATTTAGTTTAAAGATCTGACAATTAAGTGTGACAAATATGAAAAAATAGAAGAAATCAGGAAGTAGCAGATACTTTTCCACGTATCCTGATACAAAGATCACAGTAAATATGAGGCGTAAAGTTAGCCAGGTATAAAGCATTTACGTTAAACATCAGAGCTTATTTTGTACCATATGGATATTTAACTAAACTACTGCACATTATTGATTTGTACTTTTGACTTTGTCACACAGAGCTTCTAAAACAGAATAAAGATAATATAATACTATAATAAAACATTAAAAGCAACAGCAGTAGGGATTTATTTCTCTATCGGAGGTGTTTTTAAGATGGAAATATTCCACAAGGAGCACAAGTTATTATTTTCTACCCCACAGCGCCACCTTGGTGGATTTCTGTGGTTTGAGTTTGAGTCGTACAGAAATGATGATTTCACTGATATGATTATCATATATCATTGAATAATCTGTTAGAATGACATCTGACTGATGTGTAAATCAGCTGCTCGTTAACGCTGAGTTAACGAGCGTTTGGAGTTGATTTGTCAGGTTAGATTATGAGGAAAAGATCCTGCAGTGGGTCTGATATGAACAGAACTGTGTTGTCATGGAAACACTCAGGGTGGTTGTTATAAAACTGATATTTTGTAAGTGTAGCCCGCGTGTACCCCCCTCCCCTCCCCTCCACTTTGTGTCCTGAGCGTCCGTTTGTCTCTTTGCCTTGCACGAACAGAGAATATGTCTAAAAACTATAGAAAACAAATGAAGAGTGTAAATCCATAACTTTACCTGTCAGTGCTGATTAAAAAGGTGGTTGTGTTGTGTCATCACTGGTTTTCTGTGTTTATTTTGGAGTTTTTTCAGGCTGAAATGCTGAAAGTCAAAGTTCCATATTACACACGGGGGGGGCATCGGGGCAGTGGAGGCCAAAAGGTTAGAAAAGCAAGCTCATGACTGAAGGGTCGCCGGTTCAATCTCAGAACTGGCAGGAGAAATCAGGGTGGGAGAGGTGAATGAGCAGCGCCTGCTTCTCCCTCATTAGCACTACTGAGGTGCCTTTGAGCAAGGCACCCAACCCCCAACCCCAGTGGAGGTGTTGCCACTGACAGAAATCGAATGCTCTTTTGCGTTCCCGCACAACAGCATTCGATGCTCAATGAAATACTCCTGCATAAATAAAGGTTAAAAAAAACACCACCAAATTTACACATAACCATCAAAGGTTGATCCATTCTGAACACATTTGATGTTTCTGGGTTCAACACATCTGTTTGTAAGCGTGGGACACGTAACAGACATCATGCTCCAATGCTCCAATATGAAAACAGTTCTGCCACGGCTCATTCTGGAATGTCATGTATGTCCATCTTTACTATCCTGGCATAGTAACATTTTTCCTGTTTTGATTTTCTTTCTCCGCCCCCAGACATTTCTGACCAATGAGCAGAGTGTAGATATATTTTGGTTTGATTGGATATTTTTCTGTGTGAAACTGAACCAAATCAAGTGGTAAATGCAGCTTTGTAACACTTTAGTCGCTGATTCAGACAAGAGCAAATGATCTACAGATCTGAAAATGTTCAGTTAAGTAACTTCTGACAGGATGTAACAGATTCAAAATAACTTTATTAATGAGAAAGAGCAGGAAGTTATTAAACAAATTAACCAAAAATCTACATTGAGCTGTTTTCAAAAGCTGAGCTGAACATGATCTGAATGCGCTGAAAGGAAACAGGAGGTTTTCTGCAGGATCAGCTGTAGCTGCTGATGTACGTTCTGATAAAATGCTGACTCGTTGCTTGCAGGGATTCAGGGTTAAATCTGCTGTATGGTGGTTGGAGTGTTTTGTGCTGCGTTGTACCTCGCAACTTGAAGCCGTAACTCAGAATTACATTGACAAGCATCCAACATGAATGCCTCCGCAAGTTATTTGTTTTTGGGCATTTCCACTTCAAACCAGTAGGGGGCAGCAGCAGACATAAACTGATGGACTTTCACCAACAGGTAATATAACGCACCTGTGCTTGTAGTTTGGTGTAGCTTGATGGCAGGTGAACAGTTCTTACAAACGTAACGAAATGCTAATGCAGGTAACTAAGACCGATTCAAGTCAAAACACTTTTCTTCTACCACAACGAATCACCTTTAGCAGGGCTGCGTTCCACAGCTTTTATTCATTCCATGTTTCCCTCACTTGCATCTTTTCCTTCATCTTAGTCCCGCCCACTGATGACGTGAGGAGCTGAGGAGCAACGATTTAAGAAAAACGAAACGTCGTCGCTCCTCAAGCATCATCTGAAGTGACGTCACTTACTGATGATGTCACAGCTGATCAGTGTTTGGAGCTGCTGTGTTTTCGTTCCTAGACGATCATAAAATAGTGAAATATTGGTTATTGATTATTACTGTAACACTTAACATGAACAGTTTGACAAATGTCCACATGCAGAACAATCTGANATTGATTATTACTGTAACACTTAACATGAACAGTTTGACAAATGTCCACATGCAGAACAATCTGACTTTATAATCTACAGATCATCAACCATCGTTTCATTTCTAAGTGTTTCACAGTCAGAGAGTTAAAATATAAAGTGTATCATCGTTAATAAACTTGAACTAACGAGACATTTTATTAAAAATGTCAGAGTTAAAATATAAAGTTTATCATCATTTTTGAACTTTAACTAACAAGACGTTTTATTAAACGTGTCAGAGTTAAAATATAAAGTTTATCATCATTTTTGAACTTTAACAAGACGTTTTATGAAACGTGTCAGAGTTAAAATATGAAGTTTATCATCGTTAGTAAACTTTAACTAAACTAACTTTAGCTAACTTAGTAAATTAAAAATAAAGTTTTATTAAACGTGTCGGAGAGTTAAAATATAAAGTTTATCATTGTTAGTAAACTTTAACGAGACATTTTATTAAAGATGTCAGAGTTAAAATATAAAGTTTATCATCATTTTTGAACTTTAACAAGACGTTTTATGAAACGTGTCAGAGTTAAAATATGAAGTTTATCATCGTTAGTAAACTTTAACTAAACTAACTTTAGCTAACTTAGTAAATTAAAAATAAAGTTTTATTAAACGTGTTGGAGAGTTAAAATATAAAGTTTATCATCATTAGTGAGCTTTAACAGGATGTTTTATTAAACATGTCAGTGGATTTTGTTGTTTTACGTTTCTTTATCATTTTAACCAGAAGATCAGTCAGAGTAAATTAAATCCACATAAGTCATTTTAACCTGAGTTGTTGCTGTTATTCGTCTGTTCACATTGACCAAACTCATGTTATGATGATGTCAGCGTATCAGATCAGCTGTAGCAGATCTGACCAATCAGAAACAGACTTACAGTAAAGGGGCGTGTCTGTCTGATAGCAGACTAACAGAGGATCATTTTGTGTTTCCTTGCTCATTTCTCCTCCATGAAGCCTCCTCAATAGCAGCAATAAGAGCTTTGGAACGCACCCCACATTTGTGATGTGTCACTTTAACAATCATCCATTCAAATGCTAAACACACAAGTTCTATCTCAAGATGACCAAATCAGAAATTTAACTGAATTTATTATTTATATTTGGATTTTTATGTATTTAAGTCAATGGAAGAAGAAAAGCATTTAATATGTTAACATTCAACCGAAACAGAAGCAAATGAATCCCAAAAATGTGCCCGATTTTGCCAAAATTTAATCCTAATATTTGCATTAAATGTTATATTTGTGTATTAAAACACAAAAAGAAAGATTAAAACAAATGTAAGTTTAAGATAACATCAGCTTTTTCTGAAATATTCACTGAGTTAATCTAAGATAAGAGATCCCATTATTGATCCCAGGTGGAAATTGGTTAAATAAAATTTATTAGAAACGGCAAATGTGAATCAGAAGCTCCATCTTTGCTCAAATAATTAAATCTATTCAATCGTCTTTTTGCCAACATCAATACATGTAAATTGAAAATACATAAAATGTAAAATCACACCTGAAGTCCCTCAACTTATTCACACAGTAATCTCACAGTTTGTGTGCCCCAAGAATTACAAAGGATTACACATACTTAATGCAAATTTAGTGTAAAAATGTTCCTGTTGGGCATAAAGATTCAAAAGCCTCAAAGACCTGGACATGATTCACAAGAAGATGTAAAAGATTCTGTCATTCATCAAAAGAAAAGGTATCATTTGCTCAAACAAAGAAAGACAAGGTGAGAACATTCTTTAGGCTGTGTGGCGTCTGCAGGATGTGATCAGGACGAAACGTGAAGAAACGAGGTCCTTCATTAGCTCGTAACTCCACCAAATGTCTTGTCATGATATTCTTTAACCGATCCCAAAGTTCTTCCTCTGACTTTGATTCATCCTGATGACCAGGATGAGGAAAACACCTGCTGCCCCAAAGAGTAAAAGGGGACAAACAACTATAATAACAACATATATAATAACCATCATGATAATAATAATAGGACTTAAACAGGTCATGAGAAATTTATCAGAATCCAGGTCAAACTGCACCTCTTGATAGTTTATTATGGCATAATCATACCTGATTGGTGTATTATGTGTACCTATATATACCTATATACTTTTGAGAAAACTGACAAAATCTAAAAATCTTCCAATATTAAGAACTCATTTTTTTTAAATTCTTGGATCCATCCTTGTATCCAGATCGGCATCTAAAATTTAACTGGTTCTTTCCTGGGCCATGTCCACTGAACCTAACCCTAACCCTAACCACCAGTCAAACCAGCCAAAGACTGGAAACCTTGATGGAGGTAAAAATGGATTTCACTTGTCCAAACCATTCAAACCCTTAAAAACCCTTTTTAAAAAACCCTTAAAATCAGCTTGTATGTAGAAGAAAACAGAAAGGGAGAAGTTTCAGACAAAAATAAAATGATGGAGAGGAAAAACAAAGACAGTCCTGAAGATTATTAAACTCCATTTTATAAGTTATGATCTAAGGCATCGAGGAAAAAAGCCAAAATCTTAGTGTGGCCTCATATTCACACATCCGACCTCCTTCCTGTGTCTCTGTCTGGTCACTGCATGGAGTCTCTCTCCTGGAAGCTCAGATTACGTGGCTTCAGAAATCCTAAATCACTGAAACACTCAAATTATTCTGTAATTGTTGTAACAATGATCTGGCGTAGATCTATAACCTTAGGTGAGGAGCTAAAACACGGCCTTTGATTTTTTGCTAATATGGGCCCCAACAAAGAGGTTCAAATATTTTGTGCATAAGTAAAAGTTTTTGGTCACTTCACGCTTCGCTGTAGGAACCCGTCATACATCAACTCAAACTGGATTTTGCGCTGATAATTTCAATTAAATGTGGGAGTGTATGAGACGCTCCAAGGACGCTTCTCTGAACCTCTAAAGACCAAATCAAAAAAGTCTGTCTAGACCTGGAAAACCTGACATGAAATGATGTAGCCTGAGCTCGTCATGAGACACCCAGGAAGAGTGGAGGCCGATGTTAGCGGCGAAGGTCTACGACGTCTGTAGCTTTCTGACTCCTCCACGCCACGCAGCGATCAGTCAGGTGTGTGGAGGGTTTTAACTTCTCTCTCAAGCTTTCTTTTTTCTTTCACTCACTGTGTCCACACTCCACGGAGAGAAGTGAAAGTGAAACTGTGCACCATTATCGCCATTTATATCCCTGTTTATAAAGGAGATCATAAAAACACAACACACAGGATTCCTGTTAATAACCTCTCCCTCTCAACGTTTTTCCTGTTTATGTGATCAGTCATGTTGAGATTACAAAGACACACACAGCAGCCCCTCCCCTCTCCATGACGCCCACATTTCACGCCACATTGCATGTGGACACAGATGTCTGAGAGGCGTCTGAGCGAGTCGGATGAAGCGTCCTACAGCTTTAAGGAGTCCCGACATGTTGCACCTGAGAGCTTCCTATCGCCCTCAGAGGGAGAAGAAGCTGCTGCCACACCCAGAAACTGCCACATTCACATCATATAGCAATATCTGTGTCAATTTGACTTTGGTTTGGTGATTTAAAACACAAAACACAGCAATGTCAACAGCATGTAGAATTTCAGCAATTAGTTGCATCCCACCTGTGCATTTTAATTGCTTGAACTGAATTGTTTTATGAAAGATGTTCATAATGTGACCCTCTAATGATTAAAAAATACACTCTTCTCTAAGCTTGACAGAATTTACTTGATGTCATTGTCCAGGAAGTAGCAGAAATCTGTGTGATTTTGAAAACACGAGAGCCATATGACATGAATGCAGTGTTGTTCTGGCGTCATCGTGACAGTCGTCACCGGCTTACAGCCTCAGGTCGTAGTGCTGCATGCCACAGCAGTTGACCTTTAACCTGCACACTGCTCATCCTATTTGCTCCTGAACTCTGATGCTTGGAATCAAATCAGTTCTGACTCCATTTAACCAGCAAGTGATGACATCATGTCCTTAGCCTCATTGGTTTCTACCTATCCCAGGAGTGCAGGGATTTGCTGGGGAACAGGTCTGACCCGCCAGCATATGTCCAACCAAAGGGCCACAGTACTGCTAGAGGGTGGCAAGAACCCTGAGGAAAGAGATGACGAGGACGAAGAAAGACTGTCCCACGCCAAAGACCAGAGCCTCAAAAGAGATCATCTTCTTCCCTGCTGCCTTGTACACGCCAGCTATGGCTGCACCTGAAAAAAAGGTACGAGCAGAATCAACGATGGTTCATAGCAGGGCTGAGCGATATGGCCTAAAACTAAAATCTCGATTTTTTTCACACTGATGGCTGATTTTCGATTTTAATCAATTTTTTATTTTTTTTTTTATTTGCTTTTTCGCTGCGCTTTGACTGCAGATCTGCACCTCGCAGTGCTGCACTGCTGCCACTCCGCTGCATGTTTCTGTCACAGCTGCTAAAACAGTTTTCAGGGCTGCTGCTTTTAGTAGCTGCAGCGCCGATAAACTTTCCACGCCGTGAAGCGTGCAGCAAACGGGTCTGTAAAGGTTGTAGGAGCTCCACGCTGTGAAGCGCAAAACCGAACAACTTCCAAATGATGAAGAGACGTTAGCTTTTTTAGAAACTAGCTCATCCTCAGTCAAAGTGTTTGTTAGCATCTTGCTGCATGTCTGACCTGCTGAAAGCTTTGTGGGCGTGGCATCAGCGAACGTGACGGACCGTTGATTGGTAAAGTTGGAGACTGCGTCCATGTCCGCTGCAGGTGGAGCCGTAGGCTTGTAGGTTTAACGCGCACGAAATGGGAACGGGCTTGATTGACGGAGAGCGACCCACTGCCGCATCCAGTTAAAAATAGTTAGATAGTAGTTTGTTTTGTTTTGTTTTTGAAATCTCGATTTTCCAATTCAGCCATTACACATCGTGCCAAAACGTAAAATCGAATTAATTGATTAAATCAATTATCACCCAACCCTAGTTCATAGAGCCATGGATCTATGAACCATCACTGATGGTTCATACAGTCATGGATCAGTTAAGATGCCGTTTCTTGTTTTATCGTATTTTCCACAAAGGAAAGTATGCAGGTGCACACGGACAGACAGAGGACTTACTGGTGAGGACTCCTCCACACACTGGTCCCAGTATTCCCATGAGGAGGACGGCGATGGGCATGAATCGTGCCACCTTGTGCTGGCGCAGGGTGGCCAGCGACAGCAGGGCCGCAGGCAGGTGGAAGACCAGCGAGGAAACGGCTGCCCACAGGAAAACGCCGTACCACATCTCTGCACAAACACACACCACATGGACCTGCTTTCACTCATCATGTTACACTAATCAACCACAGCCCTCCTGCACTTCTGTCATTTGACGTGCATAAAATGTCTGGACTGAATTTAATGTAATTTCAAAATATAAACTCAAGAGCAGAAGTTCATACATTGCCCATCAAATTAACAGACAGCACAACATGACCACCGACAGTGTTACTGGTGGTGTTAAAATTGTGTAATGTGTAATGTGTGATAAAATGATTTAGTTGATAGTACAATAGTAGAAACGTAGATATTGGAACAAATTTATGGTCACTCAAGCTTTGAGAATGTGAACTTCAAAACATACATCAAATTTTACATTCATTCATACAACATCATCATATATGAAGTCGCATTTCTCATCATTTAGATGTCAGATCTATTCCACTGCTACACTGAAAACTGATCATTACCCAGAGTAAAAATCTACACGGTTCCTTCAGTCAGGTGCTCGTATTCTCACCACGCTTTAACTACTGTGAAGATTACGGACATTAGAGGAAGTGACATCTCTGCCTGTCAGCCAAATCCTGGAGTGGACAGGCTGCAGGAGGAGGCCACACAGCGATTTAACTGCAGCAGCTCTGTAACTCTGCAGGCAGCCTGAGCTCCTCTGCTAGCTGCTTCATGCTGGGAGGAGTTCTGTTTCTGGTGTCACAACAGGGGATTCGAACCCAGACTGATGTGGCCTTCAGGCACTCCTCATTTTTAGATGATAAATTAGTTCCTAAAAAGGAGCTCTCTGTTGTTTGGACATATTTCAGCTACAAGGCTAACTGGATATTAGCCTGTTTGCCTTGTAGCTGAACAAAATTGCTTACAAGCTAAAATTTTACAGGATTTCTAATTTTACTGAAGGCAAAAACTTTTACACGTATTCATTTTTACTCATGTTTGTCGTTTACTTCTTCAATCACAAATAAACATTGTTCAGTGTAACATTGTTCATATCGTCGCCCTAAAAAGCACTAATATCAACTGGTAAACTTTAGTTAAAAGTCACATTTTTTGGAGGATTGTTTATTTGTACTCAACACATAAAACGTTGTCGTTTCATACACATGGTAGCGTTTGTTAGAATGCTGTTGTATCTGGTTGTATTAGCTTTTTCCTGTCGTTGCGTTCTGTAACAAACACACAGACGCTTGTTTTGAGTGAGGAATGTTAATCTGATACTGCTGCGCCTGCCAAACCTGACCATTAATTCAATCAATTAAAGTAATCACTTAATCATGCAACCACTTAACAAAATAATCAATGAAAGACTGCATTTTCAATTTATTTTTAGCCGATTCCCGAACAAAAGTAGTGGAAAACAAATCACTTTTTTTTTTATTATGTGTAACTTTAATTACTGCGCAGCATACGAAGAAGTACAAACTCAAATCAGACATTAAAATTAACTTGTTAATGATACATGTAACTGTCGATTTTAGTCCATTTCTTCATCGTGGACATTCCCTGTTTAAAACGTTTCACTATATATATCTGATGTGTTGTTGTTGTTGTGTTGTATTCGTTGTTGTGCTATTTAGATGAAGCAGGAAGTAAGATAGCTTAGCAAAAACAGGATGCTAACGCGTCCAAACTAACAGCAAACTACAATATGAAAAAGAACAAGTCAATGGTAACATAAAAAGAAAAAAAAATATTACCAGGAGGAAAACACAAACATGCGCAGTATTTCAGTCTAATGTTACTATTCCAGACATCCTCTGGATAGCTAACAAGCTAACACATATTAGCCCACCTGAGAAGTCGCTGAGAGATGTGTCGTTTCCGAGGTTAGAGCCATTTTTTCTGGGTACTAAATTCAAACTGAGTATTTGCTGGACAAAACCGATCTCACTATACCTGTCCTGCATGTCTCACACCGATACTAGCGTGAGAGAGAAACGAAGAACGAACATTTAAAAGCATCAGGGTCAGACTCAGTCATGACGCAAAGCTAGCTGGTATCAGGCTAACCGAGCTACTGTCAACACAACTTGTTCTGACGTCACCAGGGAGAAGCCTGACTTTTTTTTAAACAAAACTTTATTGCGTAGCAACAGAGAGCAATGGTACTGTATGCAACGCCTCACCTGTCACAGAAAGATACACACATACACATACATCAAGAAGTTTCAGGTAACAAAATAATAATACAATAAAAAGAAAAATAGGTAAGTGAAAATTAGAGGTCGCAAAGACCATCACGGTCTTTTGCAAACTGCAAAAGCATTACTGTATTTTTCTTTCTTTTTAATGTAGTTTAAAGAAGTAAAAAAAAAAAAAAAAAAAAGGTTATTTGAGGAAGATGAAATCTGTTTTCAGTTCCTTAAAGGTTAAAAAAATACAGAAATTAAGTCAACATCTCTGCCATCAAGTATCATTCCAAAAATAAGAAGATAATTCCATAGTTTAGTTTCAAATCGTTCAAATTTAGTTCAGAGTAGCAAATAAATACCCAGACTCCTCTCCTGAAGATGGCAGTAACACAGTTAAACACGTTGTCTGACAACCTCCATAAAAGTTTAAAAGAGAGAGAGAGAGAGAGAGAGAGAGAGAGAGAGAGAGAGAGAGAAACTGCTTCGCGCTCTGTTCGGTTTGGGTCTTTCAGCTTGCCGTTGTCACTACAGGAAGTTGTATCGAATTCCCGATTTCCGATTAATTCTACAAAGAATGCTCGCGTATTCCACACGTTTTGTATATTGATAATATTATTATTTAACTGATTAAAACACAAAATTTGCCTTTATTTCAACGCTTTGATAATGAGTCGCTTTTAGGTTGTAGCGCGGTGGTAAAGTACCGGTTTGTGCTGCTGCTTTTGCTCTTAGTTTACCATCATTCTGAAGCTTTTCCTCAAAATGATGAACTATTCTGATTATGATTCAGACGGTTATTCTTCTAATGAGGATGCAGACTACGTCCCTTCAGGTAAGGATGAACTGAACTCATAACTCACCAATAATGAAATAACACATTCAGTACGCGAGTCTCTTTTGCACCGACAGACTGTAAACTAAACCCCGCTAAGACAACAATAGTGTTAAGGTTCCTCACTCGTTATCAGTCGTGCACGTGTAGAAACGCTCGAACACAAGGCATGATCAGAGTGATCTCATAAATCCACAGCATGAGACTGTATCTGTTTGATTTGATGCCTGTATGATTTTTTTTTGATGAATCTGTAGCGCTACAAGCATGAGAAAAACCATGCGGACAGGAAGCTAGTGAATCTCTCTCTCTCTCTCTCTCTCTCTCTGTACTATGTATAATAATTATAACAATAATAACATTTCATTTATAAAGCGTATATATCAAAACTCTAGGCACTGTACATAAAGTGGGATCAGATAAAAATTAAAGCAATAAACAATATACCGTAAAAGTACATACTAAAAGCACTTATAGTCAACTGCAATATTTGCTACCCAGAAAAGGATGGTAATGATATCAGAAAAGGGAGATAGAGATAGACCATACCACCATTTTGCACGTTTGAGCCTAATATATTAAATTTTCATATGTATAACGTTACTGACAATCATTTCCCAAAGGATAAAACCGTATTTCAGCTTTCCTCATATTTTGCAAAATCTCTTAATCTTTCAAAATCAAATATTCAAGTGATACACCCACCTTAAAAATCCATGTTTCTCCTGCTAATAGTTACACAACCTTATGAAGTCATGGTCCTTTAAATGTTTCCATAAATGCAGGTCTTCTTTTGGGACTGTATTACCTGGTGGAGGCATACATTCACTCCAAGCTTTTTATTGTGCTTAAACGCTAAAATTACATAACTTCTAAAAAACCTGAATACACGTCTTGTTGGTGATGATGGATTACCTATCCCAAGAACGTTTACAGTATCAACAAGTTGATTTTAATAGCAGAATGAACTGAAACCAATGGAGGTCTGGAAGGTAGGAAAAACATTTTTAATTCACCGTTCCAGTAGTATGCTTTGGGAAATGAATGTCAGTAACGTTACATGTATGAAAATTAAGTATATTACGCTCAAACATGCAAAATGGATGTTAGTTTGGTCCTTTGAATGTATTCATAGAGCTGCTCTCCCTGATGGATCTGGGCTCAGAGCTCCATAGAGGAGGAGCAGCATAGCTGAAAGATCTGCAGGATTATTAACTTTTGTCTGTCACAGCCCAAAGCCTTAATACACACTTTAAAGCACTAACATGTTCTAGGAAATGTGGCTTGCAAATGATCCACAAAACAGTAAATTTTAATATATTTTTACATTTTAATTGTATCATGCTGCTGCTGTGTATTTTGATGGGAGACAGAAACAAAAAAATATATAAATTGAGATGAGCGATTCAGATTTTTTTAACAAGTATGGATATTTGCTAAGATAATACTAAAATGTATCCAGCCTTGATTAGCATTAGCTTATTTGTTTGTCAGTTGTTGCTGCAGCACACAAAATTATAATCATGCATCTCAAAAACCACATAGTTTATTGTTTGATATAAACTGTCTTATTGCTATGGGTCCGTGTAATAAACGAAGCTGTGATAAACTCAAAATGTAATAATGTGTTTTTGTCTTTGCTGCTGTTTCATCAGATGATAACCTGAGCGAGGATGACCTTAATGAATGTGAGCAGGAAGACCCTCTGCATGAGAACGACGAGGTCCCACATCCTGGCAGCATCTCCAAGAAGAAGAAGAAAAAGAAGGATATCAGTGTCAGGTGGGAGGTGACGTGATCATGATACCTGCCCTGAAAATGAAAGGCAGAACTGGTGAATACAGAGTGTAAAGACTCAATGCATCAATTTCATCAGTTGTTTATATTATATTTTCAATGTATATATTTTGTGAGTTAATAATACATCCTCTGCTGATAGTGTGGATCAGTCAGTGACGGGGGCTGCAGAGGGAACTGGACATTCAGATTTGGGGAGGAAAAGAGAAAAAAATACATCTACTGTATATAATCAAATTTGAGCTCCATCTTTAAAAAACAGATAGAAAATATAGTTAAAATAATACCATACTCAGTTCCCACAACTTCATAACTCTGCTGCTTTTAAGAGTTTTGAGGCCTTCAAATGTGGTGAAACGTTGAAACTTTGATGCATATAAAAGACATGAAAGCTCCATAGCAACAAGAGTGGAACGTGAATAGACGTCACAGCATCACGGAATTTCATTTCATGTTTTACTGTTTGTTTGTTGCAGATTTTGTGTAATAGTTTAACTTTTTTTGATGCAATTCTGGTTCCTTCACTGTATATGTGCGACAAATGCTGCGTTCACAGACCTCGGAAGTCGAATTTTTCCCAGTTGGAAGTTCCAGCTTCCAGCCTCAAACCGTTCCAGCCAAATGTAATCAAAACATCATAGCTGAACACCAACAAATACTGTAAAATTAATTAAACTTTGTAGCTAAAGTAAAGTTAGACTACAGGACTGTTTGGTTGTGTTGTTTTACAGTGATATTAATCAGTATTAAACTTTGTGCAGAGAAGTAATCTTATGAAATTATTTACACTTATGTATCAATGACAAACAGTTATTATACACTGTAGACAGTTAACTTGATGATATATTCTGACCTTTTTCTTTTAATTTCATGCAAGAAAAAATACTTTATTCGCCTTTTAGCTGATCATTTCTATTCATAAAGCTCACTTCTACGGGTGCTGCCATGCTGAGTGATGTCATACTCGGTAAGTCAGGGTAGGTCATTTTGTTCTGGGTTTCCCAGCCGGAGCTCCGACTTCAGGTGCCATTTCCAATGCATTTTTCCAAGTAAGAAGCCGGAAAAATCTGAGCTCCGAGATCTGTCAAACGCAGCATAATTCTGTTTCGCTACTGCAACAATGTCTTTAGTGTAATCAATCAATCAATTAATCAATCAATCAATCAATCAAGCCACTGTAAATCCAGCCACTACCATAAAAATGCTTCATGAAATTCAGATTATTGTAGTTGACTGAATCGTCTAAAATATTAATAAATGGCAATTATAAGTCAGTACCAATAATAATAGGCTAATAATGAAGAAATTAGCCACATTATCAGTGATTTAGTGACTTCAGCACTAAATTCCTCCCAGTTTTCCCACTTGGACATGAAATTGCACAATAAGCATTCCGGAATTGAACTTCCTGCATTTTCTGTCTGTCAGAATAAATTTGTTCCCTTTTACTTTTTTCTTTCTAGAAAGAGGAAGAAATGTGCGCTGAGCAGAGAAGAAGAGGAGGAGGANAGGAGGAGGAGGAGGTCGGCAGAGCAGAGGAGGCGCCACAGCCACAGGAGGAGCAACGGGAACAGTGTGACGATGAAGTGACACAGAAGAAGAAATCGGATGACCTCTGGGCCAGCTTCCTGTCAGACGTTGGATCTAGACCCAAAGTTGTTACACCTGCCCCGCAATCTAGTCGCACACAGGTACAACTAATGACATGAGGTCATTATTTATTTAATTATTATTGATTGATTTAAGGCTCCTGTGATTTTGAGTGTCCCACACAATAGTGAACGGTTGTGACAGAAATGTGAGAAATTTCCCGGTCATAGATTGAAAATGGCGGTCTTAGACTGCAGTATGAGTCGTCTGTGAACTGCGGACTTTGCGCTCTTAGAGCCACAGAAAGCCTGAGACAAAAGTCTGTCGGTGCCGAAATGTAGCAGCAAAATCTACAAAACCTGCCAATAGGAATGCAGCACGAGACGTCACGAGGACAACGCTGAGGATTCACCACTGTAGTGATCATGACCACTCTTTCTCCTGAAAATACAGTGTGTGTGTGTTTGTCCGAGATTGAGTGCGTGAGTGTGTGTGACTGAGTACATAGGAGACATTAGCATGTTGTGTAGGAGACATAAGCGTGGTGTGTAGGAGACATTAACATGTTGTGTAGGAGACATTAGCGTGTTGTGTAGGAGACATAAGCGTGGTGTGTAGGAGACATTAATGTGTTGTGTAGGAGATATTAGCGTGTTGTGTAGGAGACATTAGCGTGTTGTGTAGGACATTAGCGTGGTGTGTAGGAGATATTAATGTGTTGTGTAGGAGACATTAGCGTGTTGTGTAGGAGACAATGTGTTGTGTAGGAGACATTAGCGTGTTGTGTAGGAGACATTAGCCTGTTGTATAGGAGACATTAGCATGTTGTGTAGGAGACATTAATGTGTTGTATAGGAGACATTAGCATGTTGTGTAGGAGACATTAATGTGTTGTATAGGAGACATTAGCGTGTTGTGTAGGAGACATTAGCCTGTTGTATAGGAGACATTAGCATGTTGTGTAGGATACATTAGCGTGTTGTGTAGGAGACATTAGCATGTTGTGTAGGACATTAGCGTGTTGTGTAGGAAATTGTTTGAACATATTTAGAAGTATTACAGACAAAAATTCTGCTCTGAAAACCAGAAAACTAAACTTTATTTCTGTAACACACATGTAACGTGAGCACCAGAGGTCCTATTAGAGCCAAATCAGATGAAGTGATAGACGGCCAGTGTAAAAATGAATTTAAACGGTAATAATAATAACATACAAACATACGGTTTGCTTGTATGTTTTTTCTCGCTCAGGAAGAGTCTTTGGTGTTGAAGGTTTCTCCTTCCTGTACGGACAGGAAACCATCAGAACCTGCTACAGTCACCATCACTAAAGTCTTTGACTTTGCTGGAGAGGAAGTCCGGTATGTGTACACACACACACACACACACACACACACACACACACACACACACAGCATGCTGTCACACCTCAGTTTCATTCCTTGAAAAGCTTCTCAGTCAGATATTGAAATTTAAGAGTCGCAGGCTGTAGTTGATGGAGCGTTAGATAGTTGCAGCGATGAAGATACTGTAAAGCAGGGATCCCCAACTGGTGGCCCATGGGTCAAATGTGGCTCGCGGGTCCCATCTATCAGGCCCTCAGATGACTTCTCCAAAANAAAAAAAAAAAAAAAAAATCTTGTAATTTAGTCTCACTTATCTTGGGATTGCGTGGTCATAAAATGTCATGTTTGGGCTCATTTTGTTCAGGAGAATCTAAACTTTCCATAGATATTCATATATCTCCATTTTATTGAGAAATGGCGATTATAAAACATCGTGAACGCTACATAGGGACGAGCACAGGGTCTCCGGTCTGTCAGTGGAATATTGTGCACATATTACCCATGGGGAACGCATGCCTGTTGCCATGGCTGCGTAAAAGCTGATAGGACCACTGACCCATCAATCAAATCCTCTGCTAGTCTACTATCCAATCACAGAGAGGGATTTTAAAATTTAAACTGCCCTCGGAAGTTACATCATCGAGAAGTGATGAAGCTAGGTTTTAGCTCGGAGGCTATCTTGTGCTTTAGTTACATTTATCTTGGGATTGCGTGGTCTTAAAATGTCATGCTTGGGCTCATTTTGTTCAGGATAATCTAAGCTTTCCATAGATATTCATATATCTCCATTTTATTAAAAAATGGTGATTATAAAACATTGCAATGCTCCAACGAAAGTGCTGGGCCCGGTGCCGGGCCGCTCTGGTTGTAAAGGGTTACGTTTAAAAATACATAAAAATTANAAGTGCTGGGCCCGGTGCCGGGCCGCTCTGGTTGTAAAGGGTTACGTTTAAAAATACATAAAAATTAGAAAATTGTTGTCCGTTTTTATTACTAAAAAAGAGAAAAAGATCAGGTCGGGTCCAGGGGTGGGAAATGATGGTGATCCGGGGGGGTGGTGGTTTGTGGCCCTTTGGCTTGGCATGCCTGACATAATTTGGCCCTTGGGGAAAACTAGTTGGGGAACCTGATGTAAAGTGTCATGGTGAAGACAGAATGGACCTGAAGGTAAAGCTCTGAATTTACCGGTCAGTTTACATTCCAGCTCTTACCTAGGGTGCTGGTCAGTTTTGGGGTGAGGAGTCTGGACATCAGGACGGATCTCTGAGTAGAACTGCTGCTCCTCATGTCAAAAGGAGCCAACTGAGGTGGTTCAGCCAAATAAAAAGGCAGGATGTCCAGACGCTTCCCTCAGACGACAGGGCAGACCCAGAAAACGCTGGAGGGATTATGTATCTCATCTGGCTGGGAACATCTTGGGTTCCTTCAGGAAGGGTTGGAGGATGTAGCTAAAGAGAAAGACATCTGAGCAACTTTGCGTAGCATGCTACCTCCATGACCTGGACCCAGATAAATGGTGGAGGATGGATGGATGGATGGATGGATGGATGGATGGATNCTCCATGACCTGGACCCAGATAAATGGTGGAGGATGGATGGATGGATGGATGGATGGATGGATGGATTAATCACCTAACAATGTCTGGTCTTCATCTAAATGTCTGGTCTACATCTAAATCTGTGATTCTCAAACTATGGGTCAGGACCCCACATTGAGTCCTCAAAAATTTGTTTATGGTTGCCAAAAGCTTTTATGTACATGTTTAAAAAAAAAAAAAAAAAAANAAAAAAAAAAAAAAAAATACCAGTCAGTGTGTTTATTCAGAATAAAAGCAGCAGCAGACATGAAGAGCTCTCTGCTGCCCTCTGGTGGTCAGGAAAAAACAGTACAGCAGAAACAAACAGAGGAGTGGGAATGAGTATACAAAGCTGCAGCTAATGCTAGCTAGCACGTGTGAAATTCAACGTAGCATTGATATAAGCTAGCTAGCTTTTGATGCTACCAACATGCAGCGATGGCTTCTTAAAAAGTCTTCAAAAAAACATTCAACAGCAAGAAAAGCTATGTATAAGTGGGTCTATGATTCCTCAAATACCTCAGCTTCAACCGAGAAACATAAGGAGGCCTAGAGACAGAACTGTCTACCCTTCTCATCTGTTTGTGTTTTTGCACATTGATTGTGTCTGACTCTCTCTCTCAGGGTAAATAAAGAGGTATCAGCAGACTTCAGAGAAGCCAAGAATTATCTGAAGAGCCAGAGTACTGAAGCAGAGAAAAATGGAGAGGAAGAAAAGCGCTCATCGCCTGGGAACCCACAGCTTCCAGGCTCCAGGTACTCTCTGCTTCATGTCCTGCACACAGACAGGCTGGTGATTTATTGATGTGGCAGAAGTGATCTGAGTTACATGTGGGTCTCTCACCAGTCAGAGGGAGTAAGTGTAAAAGTAGAAACAGTAGAGTGTTTCCCTTCAGGAAAAGTAAAAATAACTAAATCCTGTAATATTTTGGCTTGTAAACAATAACTCAGATTAGCTTTAGCTGTTCGTCTTAAGTCGTTATAAAACATAAGTAAAATGCCTGATGATGTCATCAGATCTGATCTTCAGCAGGTTATGATTTTCCCTCCAGAGCTAAATAGCCTCTANTGATGTCATCAGATCTGATCTTCAGCAGGTTATGATTTTCCCTCCAGAGCTAAATAGCCTCTATGACTCTGTGTTAGCCCTGTGATAGACTGGCGATCTGTCCACGGTGTACCCCACCTCTCTCCCTATGACCGCTGGGATAGGCTCCAGCCCCCCCGTNCGATCTGTCCACGGTGTACCCCACCTCTCTCCCTATGACCGCTGGGATAGGCTCCAGCCCCCCCGTGACCCTCTACAGGACAAACAGGTTTAGAAAATGGATGGATGGACGCTGAACTTAAATACGCTCTGAAGTCCAAATCCACCACAAGCCAAGAACTCAACTGAAGTTAGTGTAGCGGCAAAGCTAACACTGTTCTTACATCACAACGACAACAACAACAACAAACTTCATTTATATCGCATGATAGTGCGATATAAATGAAGTCAGCCAGAAGCGGTTTGGTATCAAACATGGCTGCTGTCATCTGGTGGCAGCAGCAGATTAACTCATAGATTCCTGGTCAGTAAAAGACAAACACCAAACGTCTTTATATGAGACCGTTTTTATTTCATCCTGCTGACTCCGCCTCCCAGCTATTATTAGATACTGGTTATTATTTGAATAGCAGCTTTTAATAAAGAATTTACAACATTCAGTTTTCATACATGTTACATTACGTCATTTCCCAAAAGATAAAATCAGCTTTCCTGATATTTTGCAAAATCTCTTAATCTTTCAAAATCAAATATTCAAGTGATACACCCACCTTAAAAATCCATGTTTCTCCTGCTAATAGTTACACAGCCTTATGAAGTCACGGTCCTTTAAATTTTTCCATAAACGCAGGTCTTCTTTTGGGACTATATTCCCCGGTGGAGGCATACATTCACTCCACGCTTTTTATTGAGCTTAAACACTAAAATTACATAACTTCTAAAAAAACCTGAATACACGTCTTGTTGGTGATGATGGATTACCTATCCCAAGAACGTTTACAGTATCAACAAGTTGATTTTAATAGCAGAATGAACTGAAACCAATGGAGGTCTGGAAGGTAGGAAAAACATTTTTAATTCACCGTTCCAGTAGTATGCTTTGGGAAATGATTGTCAGTAATGTTACATGTATGAAATTTTAATATATTAGGCTCAAACATGCAAATGGATGGTATGGTCCTTTAAAAGGTTCCCCTTGTTTGTTTGCAGTGCTAAGCGACCCAGCAACATGTCCGGCATCCTGAGCCGCATCGGGGGAAAGAAGCAGAAGATGAGCACGCTGGAAAAATCCAAGATGGACTGGGACGCTTTCAAAACGGAGGAGGGCATCACGGAGGAGCTGGCCATCCACAACAGAGGGAGAGAAGGGTAAGAGAGTACTACTGTGTGTGTGTGTGTTATGTTTACTATAATTGTAGCTCAAAAGCCTCCGTATCACCATTAAGCCAGGCAAAAAAGATTAAGATTTATTATTTTTCCTTTTTCAAAATAAATTCATGACTCCGTGTATTCATCATGAATTGAAGGTTAACTACATGCATGTTAGCTTAAGCATTAGCTTGTGGCTCACTAAGCCATGGTTTTGGGAATTAAAACCATCCTTTTATAGAACTTTGAGGGCAGCGCTTCTTTCTTATAAATACAAAGGAGAAAGAGTGAAATTCCTCTAGATAGTATATCAAAGTTTGAAAATTCCCCCCAGTTTGCTTGATAGGAATTTCTGCTGAGTGGAAACCTCAAACTTCCGTCTAGCGAGCAGGGCAGAAAGTTATTTAAATTTATCAGTCTGAAACGATTCAAACTCATTTCTGAGGCTCTGGGACTCCAGCAAACCATAGTGAGAGTCGTTATCTCCACATGGAGAAAACACGGAACAGCCATGAATCGTCCCAGGAGGCCGAACAACCAAAACTTCTCCAAGATCATCCAGGAAGTCAGAAAGAACCCAGAGGAACATCTAAGGAGCTGCAGGCCTCACTTGCCACTGATAAAGTCAGTATTCATGATTCCACCATCAGAAAGAGGCGGGGCTAAAATGAATCCATGGAGAGCGCCCACAGTTGCATTCATGTTACGCGTAAAGCAACCTTAAAGGACCATACTGGTGAGTTTGCATGTTTAAGCCGATTAAATATGATCCACACACATTATATGTTACTGAAAAACATTTTCCAAAACATAAGTTTTCCTGTTATTTTCTCAGATCCCCTAATCTTTTCAAATCAAATGTTAAGATGATACAGACACCTTAAAATTCAATGTTTTGCCTGCTAACAGTTTGTCCAACTGTAGAAGGGATGGTCGTTTTAGTTTCTCTGGTTAAAGCTGTTTTCTCCTAGGACTATAATAACAGGGTCTGGTTCTCTGTGATGGATTATTTATCTCAGCATGTTTCAAGTCTCCACAAGTTGAATTTTATGTTGTACTGGAACAAACTGAAACCAATGTTAGTCTGGAGGGTAGGAAAAATAATTCTAATGTTTACCGCTCCAGTAATTTGTTTTGGAAAATGATTGGCAGTAACATAACATGGATGTAGGTACATATATTGGGCTCATGCATAAAAAATCACCGGTATGATCCTTTAAGAATGAACAAATGAACCAAAAGCTACCGACTATTCAGGTCATCGAATGGAAATAAAAGTGAAGTATTCATGTGTACTCATGTGAAATCCAATTAAAACGCTGTAAAAACAGGATAATAATATGGTAATATACCATATAATTATGAATTTAATAACTGTGTGTGTGTGTGTGTGTGTGTGAGTGAGAGGCACAGAGACACACGGTAATGCAAAGCTTTCATTTTTTAACTAACATCAAGTAAGGATAACATCTTTCTCTTCCTTGTAATTTGTCGTTCCTCCTTTTCATCTTTCTCTCCGTCGCCACACCCAGCTCTTCCTCTTTCATCCTCACACCCCTCTATCCCAACAGTAATTATCCTGTTTTCCTCTCCTCTCACACACAAACAGAAATAACATTTAGTTGCTGCGTTTCTTCCGTTGATGTAAATGAGCACAGCCGTGGTCCAGTTCATTTGAATTAATAAGACAAGATGGCAGGAATTTAAAGGACCATACCATCCATTTTGCATGTTTGAGCCTAATATAGCAATTTTCATACATGTAACGTTACTGACAATCATTTCCCAAAGCATACTACTGGAATGGTGAATTAAAAATGTTTTTCCTACCTTCCAGACCTCCATTGGTTTCAGTTCATTCTGCTATTAAAATCAACTTGTTGATACTGTAAACGTTCTTGGGATAGGTAATCCATCATCACCAACAAGACGTGTATTCAGGTTTTTTTAGAAGTTATGTAATTTTAGTGTTTAAGCTCAATAAAAAGCGTGGAGTGAATGTATGCCTCCACCGGGGAATATAGTCCCAAAAGAAGACCTGTGTTTATGGAAAAATTTAAAGGACCGTGACTTCATAAGGCTGTGTAACTATTAGCAGGAGAAACATGGATTTTTAAGGTGGGTGTATCACTTGAATATTTGATTTTGAAAGATTAGGAGATTTTGTAAAACATCAGGAAAGCTGAAATACGATTTTATCCTTTGGGAAATGATTGTCAGTAACGTAACATGTATGTGGATTGTATGTATTGGGCTCAAACATGTACAGTCATCGGGTCTTTCAGGGTCTGGAGATTCTCAACACAGAAGCAGATCTGAAATATACTTTAGCCTTGAAACATTTAGTGTTTTATAAACCTGCAGCAGCATTTTAAACTCTGAAGCAGAGCAGAGATCTAAACTCTTTACTCATGTGTTCTCTGTTTTTGGTCTTGTTAGAACGTATCAGCAGCATTTTGGATGAGCTGGAGCGTCTGATCGCTCTGTAAAAACACATTACAGTAGTCCAGCCTGCTGAAACTAAAGGCATGAAATAACTTCTGTCTGGATATAAATCCTTCATTTTGACAGTGTTACTGTCCTTTTTCAGCAGTATGACTCATTTTTGCTTCGTTTGCGGTACTTGGAATGGATCGGATCGATATGATTTGTGTAGGATTCATAAAGCAGCAGAAAGTGCTGCTGGTGTCTTGCAGAGCTCATTAAAAAAAAACAAAAAAACACCCAGAGCAGGAAAAATTCTAAAAACTGCTTCCTGTTGGCAAAGAGGGACTGTGGCTTTGTGGTGTGTGTGTGTGTGTGTGTGTGTGTGTGTGTGTGTGTGTGTGTGTGTGCGCGTAAATATACCTTATACCTTATGTCCTATTTTTCCTGTTCTCAATGTATTTGAACTTTATGATGAAAGCAGATCTCTCTCTCTCGCTCTCTCTGTCTCTCTCTCACTCTGTGTGTGTGCATGCGTGTGTGTGTGTGTGTGTGTGTGTAGGTATGTGGAGCGGAAGAACTTCTTGGAGCGTGTCGACCACCGACAGTTTGAATTGGAAAAAGCAGTGCGACTCAGCAACATGAAACCTTAACACATACACACACGCACACACAGATTAAAAGATAGTTTGGCTTC
>VXCM01005883.1:0-21306 GCA_014773175.1 Lucifuga dentata
GTTTTAAAGACAAAATTTTGACAAAAAGAAGAAAAAAAAAATTATATTTCAATCTGTTAATTATATTGAAATGAAGACTTCATAAATCTGAATTCTGGTATTTGTAAAAATTAAAGGGTCAGTTCAACTAAATCTGAAAATGAAAAACTGGTTTTATCAATTTATGCCTTCAGTAAAAATAATTTCCAAACCAAAGTGTTTAGGGTGAGGTCTGAGGATTATCTGGAGGAACCAGGATGTCAGTTTTTGGAGTTTTTCAAAATAAAATGTTTTGATGATCTGTTCCAGCTGTAATTACTCTTCATGTGACGGCAGAACTAGAAGCTCTAAAAATCTACTAAAAACCACCCACATGGCTAAATATCAGCAGATTTAAGTGGAAAATCTGTTTTTTTTTTATTGTTATTTGGTGAATCTCCTGAAGCCTCTTCATGAATAAAATCTGTGTCGCTGGTTCACTTCCTGTGATGTTTGTCAGCCTGGAACGTCACGCCGACCTCACCAGAAGCTGAACACGTTTATTTATTTAATTTTTTGGTACCTGAGGGTGACGATGATGGCGGAGGGCTGAGCGCAGGCGGTGATGAGCGTAACGATGAAGAGGAAGATGAGGAAGGGGATGAGGGTGTTGCAGGTGCGGTCGCATTTCCCCGACACTGCATAGCCATTCTCGTTGAGGTACGTCTTCACGATGACGAGCTGCAGCTGGTTGCTGCCCTGACCGCTGGACGACGGCGTGATGACCTGCCGGCTCTGCACGCAGGCACAGTCCGAGTAGTTACGGATCTGAAACACACCGCCAAAATAAATCAGACAACAAAATACAGCATGGACGAAACACTGGGAAAAAAAAAAAAATTTAAAGGGACTTTAAAAATGTGAAGGCACATTTCTGNGGACGAAACACTGGGAAAAAAAAAAAAATTTAAAGGGACTTTAAAAATGTGAAGGCACATTTCTGAAGGAACGTTTTAAGCCTCTGCAGATTAAAGTCACATCAATGCACCGTTTGATTTTTTGGAGAATTATATTCTAGAATCAAGTAGAAAATTGAAAACTTTTTATAATTCATTTTTCTTTTTTTTGTTTGCTCAATGCTTTCAGATAAGATTTTTTTTTCCAAGAATGAAGAATTTGGTAGAAAAATATTTGAGACTCCAGAGGGTTAAAAGATATTTAAAGATAAAAAGCAGGAAGGCTGTTGTAACGTTTACAGGCTGCATCAGCCTCTGAAATAAGAAATAAAAGCTTTTTCTTTTTTTGGAGCCTGAGAGAAATTTTTTGGTCGCAAAAAACCAGGATTACCCTTGAAATTAAAGGACCATACCACCCATTTTGCATATTTGAGCCTAGTATATTAAATTTTCATACATGTTATGTTACTGACAAATATTTCCCAAAGGATAAAACCGTATTTCAGCTTTCTGATATTTTGCTAAATCTCTTAATCTTTCAAAATCAAATATTCAAGTGATACACCCACCTTAAAAATCCATGTTTCTCCTGCTAATAGTTACACAGCCTTATGAAGTCACGGTCCTTTAAATTTTTCCATAAACGCAGGTCTTCTTTTGGGACTATATTCCCCGGTGGAGGCATACATTCACTCCACGCTTTTTATTGAGCTTAAACACTAAAATTACATAACTTCTAAAAAAACCTGAATACACGTCTTGTTGGTGATGATGGATTACCTATCCCAAGAACGTTTACAGTATCAACAAGTTGATTTTAATAGCAGAATGAACTGAAACCAATGGAGGTCTGGAAGGTAGGAAAAACATTTTTAATTCACCGTTCCAGTAGTATGCTTTGGGAAATGATTGTCAGTAACGTTACATGTATGAAAATTGAATATATTAGGCTCAAACATGCAAAATGGATGGTATGGTCCTTTAACACTGCATACACTTGAGTGAAAGGCATTGTAAATAGTGCACAAGAGCTCAACGTGCACATTTGGAGTATAATTTTTTTTAAATATATATGAGCCACCTGTGGTTGGTTCTGCAGAGGGGCGGGGCTTACCCCCATGCTGTCGTTAGCCACGCTGTTGCAGCCAGCCAGGCAGGGGTTGAAGTAGGTGATGCCGTCGGAGCCGCAGACCGGAGCATATTCGTGGATTTTGCAGCCGCAGTTGACGTTGCAGCCTCCCGTCAGGTTCCTCTGAGTCATCGTCAGCGTGGGCCTGAAGAGTCCGCACAAAGAAACACACTCTTCAGCGCTTTCACACACACTTCTGTACTGGATGTGGAAATATATGATGGTGACAGACAAATAAGATAACCTATGACTGCAGCATGTAAATATGGAATTTTTTTAAAAATAATTCTGATTCCTGCACTTTCACCTGCAATTTCAAGAGTTTTTTTTTTTTAAGAAGAAAAAAGGAAGAAATAAAATACAAAAACNCCTGCAATTTCAAGAGTTTTTTTTTTTTAAGAAGAAAAAAGGAAGAAATAAAATACAAAAACAAAGTTTGTTCTGATAGATTTCATGTTTTAACTTCAGCTTAAATATTAAATGGCGGTTTGAGAAAAAAGAAAAAATAACAAGACAAAAATAATAATGAGTAACGGAAAGGCAAAGGAAGAGGAGTGGAAAGAGAGAAAGTGATGAGTAAAGACATGAAGGACAGGAAGAAAAGAGGAAGGAAGACGATGGGAGAGACTGAGGGAGGATCGAGACGGGAAAGGAAAGAAGGAAAAACGACAGATGAGGAGGAAGGGAGCAAGAATGGAGAGAAAGGAGAAGGAAAAATTAATGGATGAAAGGAGAGATCTTTACCATCCTTTCTTTTTTCAAAAGAGACAAAGAAAGGAGAGAGGGACTTTCAGACAGAGAGGACAAAACCAAAAACTGAGATATTTAGACAGGAAGAAAGGAGAGAACAGATGAAATGATAGAGCATTAAAGAGAGACAAAGACGGAAAGGTGAGCAAGGACAGAGAGAGAGAGAGAGAGAGAGAAAGAGAGAGAGAGAGAGAGGTATAAAGATCAGAGAGAGAGAGAGAGAAAGAGAGAGAAGTCAGCCAAGGATCTCTCCTCCCAGCTGTCCTTGGATGTTTTCCATCATTGCTGTGTAATCGCTCTCGGGGACGCTGCGTCCGAAAAGACGCCGCCTCCGTTTACCGGCCCGTTATCTGTTATCCTGCACCGATCTGAACACTTCCTCCTCGACGTCCAGCACACAGAGCGATAAAACTCCACACCGTCATCATGTCGGGAAGTAAATGAAGTCCGTTCTCTGATTCAAGCTAAAAGGCTTTCAGAGGCTGTTTCCTCGCCGAGTTACAGCAGGAGCAGCGAGGACGCGGAAACGCCTTTCTGCATCTTTAATACCTGCTACAAACAGAAAGGATGCGTAAAAAAAGCTGCTGTTTTCCAGCGTCCACATCACGGTTTGAAAGCCTGTTTCAGCGTGACACGCCAGAAACACAGATCCTACCTGCTATTAAAGGACAATACCTGCAATTTTGCTTGTTTGAGCCCAATATTTCCACCCTGCATACACTTTACGTTACTGCCAGTGGTTTCCCAAAATATACAACTTTAGCTGTAAATTTTAGAATGTTTTTTCTACTTTCCAGTTTATTCTAGTATGATAGAAAAATCAATTTCTTGAATTGAAATGTGCTGAGATAAATAATCCATCACAGCGAACAACATTTGTATTAGGGTTTTTGGTCAAATAACTTTATTTAACCGATCCAAGAGGAAGTTCGCTTTTCCTGAGAAATTAAAAACAACCGTCCTTTCTACATTCGAGCGTACGTGTTTACAGGAAAACACAGAGTTTTAAGATGGTGCATCACCTCAACATTTTATTTTGGAAATAACAGGAAATGTAAAATACGGTTTTATTTTGGGAATTGTTTGTTGGTAACGTAACGCGTGTGCGGGTAGCGGATTGGACTGGTCATGGGGAGAGGCGGGACTTATCCTGAAAGAGAAAAGGTGGCTCGGAGAAACAGTGGACAATTATGGACTTATTCCCCGGCATCATTGGCATTTTCATCTGGCCATCCTACCTGAACTGCCTTAGATTCCCAGTAAAACTAGCTAATCCAAATATTTTTTGGGTTTAAACGTGCAAAATCCACAACTGGCCAGGCGCAGAAACACAAACAGATGACTTTGACTTTGACGAGCAGCTGGCACAGGAAGTGAGGAAGAACCTGCAGATTTATTTCCTCCCAAATATCAAAACTGGTATCAGCCTCAGAATGCCAGTAATAATAAAGGATAAAAGCAGAAAATAACGAGCCGTAACGACGCAGCCTGCTGCCTGGCGTGACGGAGCTCGTTACCCAGTGGTGTAGGGGATGTTGATTCCTCCCAGGTTGATGCTCTCGCAGCCCACGATGAAGAGCGTGGAGAAGCAGAGGAGCGAGACGCCGCTGCAGATCATGGCCAGCTTGGCCGACTCGCGAGCTCCCAGCTTCAGCTTCTTGATGATGTAGCCGCCCAGGACGATGCCCACGCCGGCGCTGGGTACGATGATCACACCTGAGGGGGAGGAGACAGGTGTATTCTCTTATTATACTGACAATTAATAGATTTACTTTGTAGTTTTTCAGACATTTAGGAAGTTTAAAGCAAGACTTCACTTTGTAGGCGAAGCCTTAAAGGACCATTCCAGCCATTTTGCAAGTTTGAGCCTAATATATTCAATTTTCATACATGTAACGTTACTGACAATCATTTCCCAAAGCATACTACTGAAACAGTGAATTAAAAATGTTTTTCCTATCTTCCGGACCTCCATTGGTTTCAGTTTCAGTTCATTCTGCTATTAAAATCAACTTGTTGATACTGTAAACGTTCTTGGGATAGGTAATCCATCATCACCAACAAGACGTGTATTCAGGTTTTTTTAGAAGTTATGTAATTTTAGTGTTTAAGCTCAATAAAAAGCGTGGAGTGAATGTATGCCTCCACCGGGGAATATAGTCCCAAAAGAAGACCTGCGTTTATGGAAAAATTTAAAGGACCGTGACTTCATAAGGCTGTGTAACTATTAGCAGGAGAAACATGGATTTTTAAGGTGGGTGTATCACTTGAATATTTGATTTTGAAAGATTAAGAGATTTAGCAAAATATCAGGAAAGCTGAAATACGGTTTTATCCTTTGGGAAATGATTGTCAGTAACGTAACATGTATGAAAACTGAATATATTAGGCTCAAACATTCAAAATGGGTGGTGTGGTCCTTTAATGGATAATACGGGTGGTTTTCATGTTTAAGCCCAATGTACACGTCAGAAGGCGAAACACTGAATTTTAAGGTGGAACATTTAAGTTTGCAAGATTAAGGGACTTGGCAAAATAACTTTAACTAATATTAAATCACAATTTTATGTTTTGGAAATTGTTTGTTGGTAATGGAACATGCACACGGGTACTATTTATTGGGCTTGAACATGCAAAATCACCGGTATTGTCCTTTAATGCTTTTATTTATGTGGACAATTATAAAGGGAGAATTACAACATAATAATAAACAGAGATTTGTTGATTCTAATTTTCCTCTTTAACTGCCTAAACCTGAGTAAAGGACACCAGGTGTGTGTGTGTGTGTGTGTGTGTGCGCGTCTTGCTCACCGGTGTAGATGCTGGCACTGGAGGCTGGGATGCCAAACTGCGACTCGATGAACTTGGGGATGAAGGTGATGAAGGCGGTGACGATGGCGCTCTCGGCCGTATAGGACAGGCTGACAAAGAGGAAGGTCACGTTGCTGAGGATCCTCACCGCCGCTTTGGGCAAGTCTGTAAACAGGAAAAGACGTGGAAAGACAGAGAAAAGAAGCTTTGGTCAACCACGCGTCTCCTCGTTCTTTTCCACACGTGAACGCATCACGACACGCTCTGCACGGACAGAATTTGGGTCGTGGTTTGATAACCAGATATCTGATCCAAATCTCTTCAAATCCTTTATCAGATATTTTCACGTCATCGTCTTTTTTGGTGTCAGTGTGTTCCAGTACCTTTGATGTCCTTGCCGAAGCCCATGGACGAGGTGACCGTCTGACTCTTGTTGTTGCTCTTCTCCTTCAGGACGTCGTCGTCGCTGGACATGTCATCCAGGCTCAGCTTTTTCCTCCTCTTCTTCTTCTTGTGTCGGGGANGTCGTCGCTGGACATGTCATCCAGGCTCAGCTTTTTCCTCCTCTTCTTCTTCTTGTGTCGGGGAGGCAGCTTTTTAGGGAAGGTGAACATGGGGAAGATGACCAGCAGCATGGCCACAGCACACAGCAGGAAGCCGCTCCACCTGCACGGACACGGGCCAAATTTAACAAAACCTGAAGAGGTTTTAAGTTTTAGGAATGAACCCAAGATGAAGCCAACTATAAAAATACTTCCAATATCAACATGTTGGAAAGAAAACATGTAAAACTCAGTGCAGACGTGCTGCAGACCATCAGCTGTGACAAGCTGAATCTGATTGGCTGTTAGAAATCTCCATATTTTCAGCAACGTAACCTGCATGCAATCCATCTAATATTGCGAAATTCAAATTCCTTCATCGCTGCGTATTTCTCTGTTTCCTTTTTTGCTGCCTCTTTTCTAGGGCTCAAAGGTGCATGTCATGTTCCAAAACTAGACATGTGGTGAAGACGTGCTGTTTGTGTGCAGGAAGTGAGACGTTGTTCTTTTCAGGGTATTGTCATAGTATTCCTGTGATTTTCTGAAAATAATCCACAAACCGGTACTGGTAAACATAATATGTGTGTATATACACACAAACATACGTATATGTATAGTATATATATTATATATATAGTATATATATTTTTTCCCCTTTTTTCTTTTTTTCCTTCTTTTTTCCCTTTTTTGAAGAAGGAAAGGAGAGAAAAAAGGGAAATGGGGAAAAAAAAAAGGAAAAAAGAAAAAGGAAAAACAAAAACCCATGATATTTATTTTAGCAGCTGATTAATTGTAATTGACCAATCACAGCAGAGCTTACTGGCTGCCGCAAACTGTGCTGGATAAGATGTTTAGTCAGGAAATATCTCATTCTAAGGTATGATTTAAACTATTTTCCATAGGTAGTGGTAATGGGTAATATTTCCACTCCTGGAAATTTTCTTCTCTGGGATCCGATTTGATTTTCTCGTGTATAAGCCCGACCCCTGATTTACTTTGTGAAATTTGGTAATAAAAACTCAGCTTTTACTCGAGTATTTATGGTATTTATTGTATTGAATTTATGCTACTTACTCTGTATTATTTGTGTATGCTGCTGTAATAAAACAATTTCCCCACAGAGATAAATAAAGCTGAACCCACTTTAAGTTGTAAAATTAGCATCAATCTACAGCATCTATTGAATTTTTTTTTTCCCATTCTACAACCTCCTCATATTACCATAGTTATCTATCACCAAGGTTTTTATTGTAAAAATAAATATAAAATGATCGACATTCATCCTCTTTCTGTTAGCATTAGCGATGATTCATGTTGTTAGCTCGTGAGTCACTGCTTTTGCTTTCATTTACAGGATGACATTTTCATAAACTGTGTTTAGATGAATAATCTGCATCTAATCTGCATGTTAACAGATTTACAGAAATACATTATCAGTGCAAATGTAATAAAGTTAAAGAGTTTTTTAATACCTCCACAGAGAGGAAAAAAGAACCATTTTCACTCTCTGGGTTAACACACAGCTTACTTAGTTTAGATTTAATTACATAACATCAGTAAAACAATATACATATCATTTCATTTTGCACTGATCAGATTTAATGCCACCATTTATAAATTTTTAGACATTTTAACGCATTTTTTAGTTCTTAAATTTCAAAATCAAAAACGAAGTCTTAAGACTGAAGGATGGACATGAACGATTCTAAAGCATAAACATGCTTTACAGTACAAGTTTTCAAGCCATGAATTTATTTTCAAAAATTATTAATCATCTTTGCAGTACATAAATGTATTTTTTTTCCTCCTCTTATTTCAGCCTGATTTCATGGTGCAACTGTTTTCATTAACATAACTTATTAATGTTTTCTGATGCTGTTAAAAGTATATTTACATAAATTAGGATTCAGGGAAACAGGTCCATATTTTACACTGCAATCAGCTGATAAACACAAAATATAGATTCTTTTCATCATTAAGACAAATATTTAAAGGACCACACCACCCATTTTGCATGTTTAAGGCTAATATATTCAATTTTCATACATGTAACATTACTGACAATCATTTCCCAAAGGATAAAACTGTATTTCAGATTTCCTGATATTTTGCTAAATCTCTTAATCTTTCAAAATCAAATATTCAAGTGATACACCCACCTTAAAAATCCATGTTTCTCCTGCTAATAGTTACACAGCCTTATGAAGTCACGGTCCTTTAAATTTTTCCATAAACGCAGGTCTTCTTTTGGGACTATATTCCCCGGTGGAGGCATACATTCACTCCACGCTTTTTATTGAGCTTAAACACTAAAATTACATAACTTCTAAAAAAACCTGAATACACGTCTTGTTGGTGATGATGGATTACCTATCCCAAGAACGTTTACAGTATCAACAAGTTGATTTTAATAGCAGAATGAACTGAAACCAGTGGAGGTCTGGAAGGTAGGAAAAACATTTTTAATTCACCGTTCCAGTAGTATGCTTTGGAAATGATTGTCAGTAACGTTACATGTATGAAAACTGAATATATTAGGCTCAAACATGCAAAATGGACGGCATGGTCCTTTAAGGTCAAAAGTTACGGACTGGAGTCCTATTACATATTTCAGATGAAATGAAATGTCTCGGCTCATTTTAGTTTAGACCCTCCCTTAGAAGTTTACACACACACACACACACACACACACACAGAGTNTTAGTTTAGACCCTCCCTTAGAAGTTTACACACACACACACACACACACACACAGAGTTCATTCAGCACGGCCAGGCCAAAGCCTCCTGATTGCTGATTGGTCTCACCAGTTGCCGATGAAGCGCGGGTCACTCTGGTCAATGTTGACGACAGTTTTGGGGTCGACGTAGAAACCGATTAGGACTCCGCCCAGCAGGTAACCAGCCGCCGGACCCAGAGCTCCCATCACATACATGATCGCTGAGAGGACAGGAAGACACGGCCAGGAGAGGAAGAGACGATCAGGAGACAATAAGGACTTTCACAACATTTGTCTGAAATAAATAAGTCAAACTCTATGTCAAAGTTAATTATCCTAACTGAATAACATTTACCTAATCTTTTTTTTTTTTTCTTACCCAAATGCTTCAAATCAAACTAATCCAGCATTAGCAGCAGGGCACAAAAGGCCGCGTGGGGGTCATGTGTGCAGATCATATGATTGTGCAGTAACGAGGCCAACCTGAGAATTTCACCAATTACAGGGAATTAACATCTTTTAATTCCTCAGCTAAAGTTAAACACAAACAGAGAAATCCAGTGGCGTGACTTAAACACTCCAGGCACGGCCAGGCACCGTAGCGTAATGTAAGCTAACGGTCTGTCAAGGTCAGAGGTCACGGAACGCAGCAGGAACAATGTAATCATCAATGTTAGGCCATTTCCATCTTACATGCTTCCACTTATTATGCAGAGAAGGAAAACGCCTATTAGCTTCTGTTAGCCTCTGACCTGTTAGCCACTGCTAGCATCTCTCACACGCCAGAGGTATTTTTAATGGAGTATTTCACAAGGTTAAGGTTTATGATTAGTTTATGGGAAACTGAGCTTTTTCCTGTTTTGTACCACAAATAAAACTCTCTAAACTTAATCAACATCCCACCAAACGAGGAAACGAAGCGAGAAAGGAGCAAATCCAAATCAAATCCACAGCAACAGACACATTCAGTACGTTAGCATGCTCTCGTTAGCATATTATGCTAATGCTGAGTTCAAGTACAGCTCATGCGGACAGGAATTCGGTCACTACTTTCTGAGGTGTGTTTTCTGAAACTTCAGCGTAACTTTCGACTTGCTGGATGAAAAGTTTGGGATCACAAAAGTCATAAAAATGTATCCGGTTAGGATCATCAATGCACCAAACTTCATGATAGTTGCTTAGAATTATATATATTATATATTATAATTATATATGTATATATATGTGTGTGTGTGTGTGTATATATACACATACATATACACACACATATATACATACATACATATATAATATGTATATATGTATATGTGTGTGTGTATATATATCGTATGTATGTGTACATATATGTATATATGTGTGTGTGTGTATGTATGTATGTATATATATATATGTGTGTGTGTGTAGATAGATAGATAGATAGATAGATAGATAGATAGATAGATAGATAGNTTTTTTTTTTTTTTTTTTTTTTTTACACATTTTACAAAATTTCATCCAGCATATTTGGTATCTTTGGAAACTTTAGGATCTCCTGCAGAATATAAAAAAAGGGTTTTGCGAGTTTGATCAGTATTAATTAGTGGTGATTACTTGATTACTGAACAACCATTTTCCAAAATGTAAAACTGTATTTTAATGTTCCTGTTATTTTTTTCCCAAATCCCAGAATAAAGACTAAAAAATCCTACTTAAAAAAAAGAGCATTTTCCAATCATTTTTTAAAGTTGGGTGAACTATTGGTATTTTTTAGTAGGACAAACTCAATAATATATATTTGACTTTAAGACATAAAATTAAGTGCAGCTGATGTGGAAACAACAAGAAGTTGAGTTGAGCAAACTTGACAGTCGTCACCATGTGACCTACATTAAATATGGGTAAAATTTAAGAAAGTAACACCATGAAATTCAGTTCCATAAATTCATACAATTTTGTTTTTTTTTGTTTTTTTAATTATGACAAACTCTTGTTTTGTGTGTTTGAGTCCAACTTCACTTCCCCAAACCTGATTTCTGCTGCCAGTCCAACGATTGAACCGGCAACCCTTCGGTCACGAGCTTCTCTAACCGTTAAGCTCCGTGACAGGAAGTACAGANGATTGAACCGGCAACCCTTCGGTCACGAGCTTCTCTAACCGTTAAGCTCCGTGACAGGAAGTACAGACGTGCTACATCAGCATTTTCTCCAGTTTTATAAATCTTTATCTGTATTCTGGTGTATTACTCCACAAATATAAACATGCCAACAAATAATCCATGTTAAATACATCAATGTAAACTTTNGTGTATTACTCCACAAATATAAACATGCCAACAAATAATCCATGTTAAATACATCAATGTAAACTTTATTTGCATGATTTTTGATATTTGATCTCATTCTTTTTGAGTCAAACTCAAACACACAAAACAAGAAAAGAAATGGCTGATAGATAATCAAATTTGCGAACATTGATTTCTGCATTTGAAGGGATTTGTTTATTCCTGTCAGATCGGGTAACGTAAATGTCAGATCTGTCTTTTGAAATATATGTGATTTTATATGTCATTTTTTAGACTTGTTACTGATTGCTTGTTGATGTGTTTAGAAGTATTTTATGTAACGTATTATGCGGTTTAATTATTTTATATTGTAGGTCGCCATCTTGTCATCTTGGCATGGGACGACGGATGAAAATTAGTCAGGTTTGGCTAAATCTGGCACATTTACATTTTATTGTTTATTAATGTGCACTGTCCCATTGTTAATAAATAAATAAATAAATAGATAAATAAAGAGTTTGTCAAAAAAAATTTAAAAATTGTATGAGTTCATGGAACTGAATTTCGTAGTGTTTCTTAAATTTTAATAAGGTTTAATGTAGGTCACATGTTGACGACTATCAAATTGGCTCAGCTCAGTTTCTTGTTGTTTCTACATCAGCTGTACTTAATTTTACAAATATATGTTATTGAGTTTGTCCTACTCAAAAATACTAATTCACCCAACTTTGAAAAATTAGTGGAAAATGTTGCCTCTTTTTTAAAGTTAAACCAAAGAAAGGTTTTTTAGAGTGCAGATTTTACTTTGATGTGACTTCAACAAATCCAGTTGAAAAGGAAAATTATTAATTTTTTTTGAGTGCGTAGCGTCCCACTGGGCTACAAGTGAATCATACATTTTAAATTTACGTAGTATGGACTAACAAACTGAAGGACTTTTTACAGTGTGTGACACTACGCTAACTTCTTTTTATGCTTGGAATTAAGACCAATAAGCTCCTACGCTGCAGAAAATAACGGAGTAGCAGCTCTAGACTTTTTTTTATGCTTTTTGAATAACCTGCAAATTGTCAAATCAGGTTTTATACTCCTCAGACCCCTGCAGGTAACCCTGTACCACCAACCGGCCCNTTTTTTTTTTTTTGTCTGAGCAGCAGGAATGCACGAGAGCTCCTACTGTTCCCCGTTTCGTAACCCTGCTCTCATTTGTTGGGTTAATTAGGCTTTAGCTTGTTTGAGGCTACTGGGCCGAGAACTTCTGGGGCAGCGGGAGGGGGGGGAGGGGGTCAAAGGTCACAGAGTCGTTTGGCTGCAGGACGTTTTGGAGTAAATCTTTGAGAAGTTGGTGAATATGAACCTGGCATTTCTGCTGAAGTGCCATTGAGCAAAGAGCTGGGACGTCTGTGCAAGTTAATGCGGCGCGACGCCCTGTGACAACTCCTATGAAACCGATCAGAGGAACCTTCTTACTTTGAACGTCTTTAACCTGTGACAGCAGCTACCTGTCGGGTTTTTTTCTTACCCAGGTAGAGCGAGGCGTTCTCCTTCTTCACGTTGTCGTCCAGGTAGGTGGGCCCCAGCGTGTAGATGGGCGTGGACCCCATGCCCACCAGGATCTGAGCGATGACAAACAGCGCCACGTACAGGTTGTGCTCGTTGCCTTCCTGGTCTCTGGGACAGGAAGTGATGTCAACACGATCCCTGCCGCTGGCGTTGCTGTTCATGCAGAGGCCCTCATTGGCCGAGGAGGAGTTGACCTCCTGGATCTGATAGGCCGGCGAGATGAAGTGAGGTAAGGAGAAGAGGGCTGCACCCACGGCGATGAAGACCCCGCCTACCGCCAACCAGCGAGGTCTCTGACCTCGCCCACCAAAGTAGCTGATGAAGACGACCACCAGGAGGCTCCCTATGTCGAAGCAGCTGACCAGGAGGCCCGACTCGGAGCTCCTCAGGCTGTACCTCTTCTCGATGGTGGTGATGACGCTGCTCAGGTAACCCGACACCATGAGCGACTGGATGAAGGTCAGGTAGCACATGCAGAACAGGAAACAGCGAGAGTCCTGCAGGATAAAGGCAAAATACTTCCTGCTGGGCAAACAGATCTGAGCTAGTCTGGAAGCAAAAAGTCCCGGAGGCTTCCTCCTCGCCAGGTTTTTACCCCGCCGGATCTCCGTGTTCTCCATGTACGAGCTCGGCCTGTTCAGCGCCGACTTCTCCGCCTTGGCCGGATAGTTTGTTCTGGTCAGGGACTCGGCCTGGAAGGACTCGGTCTTGGTCGGGAGCTGGATGAACTCATCGCTCTCTTCTGCCATGATGGACATTTTCACAGAGCTAGACAACAAGGTTTCCTCTTGCGGCGCCGTTTCGTTTAAAATCGGCAAACTTTTAGACTTGGCGTCCGTCCCCGGTTCTTCCAGCTCGCTGGAAAAGCCGTCCTCCCTCTGAAGGGACTCAGACAACTCAGCTTCCTCTTGGTCGGCCATTATTTCTAGTCTGCTCTGTTTTTTCTGGGTCTAAAAAGTCCTGTTCCAAGCCTACATTTACACGTCAGACATTTAGTATTGATGAGGCATCTACTCCAAAACCAGCGTCTGCAGCCAGAGGCTCAAAAAAAACCAAAAAGTCAGGCAGAGATGAAGCAGCTTCCAGCTTCAGAGCTGCTGATCTGCAGCATCTGAGCTCCTTCAGCGTCTCCTGCCTTCTTCCACCTTCTGCCGTGGAGGTGGAGACCAGTCAGGCCTCCTCAGCCGGACCCGCGGAGCTCTGGGACCAGGACTCCCTGCAGATGCACATCAGCAGAACGTTGCTGCTGGGAGGCTGGCCGCGTGGAGACAAAGCTGCAGGTCCTGCGCCGCATCCCTGAAACCAACACAACACCATTACAACGCCGCTTTACATGATGCTGCCCCAGTAAATCCGTGTCCGTTTATGAAATCTGGACGTTAATGATGAAAACAGGCGGCGGGTTAAAAAGCGGCGACGAGCTGCTCGGTTAACGGCTGCACGGAAACACCGCAGTGCCCCGCGGCTCTCAAACGCTCTGCTGACAAAAGTAAACAGTTAAAGGCACCGACACCGGAAAGGAGGCGAATTGCTCTTCAAAATAACAGCATGATTTAGATTTGTTAATCTGAAAGCACATATGAAACGACCGGAAAAAAGACACAAAGATATTTAATGAGAAAAAGCTGAAGAACAAAACAATGTCTAAATAGTGACAATATAAATACAAGTAGTGTTTTCCCTCTCTGTCAAGTACGTTGTACTTTTAACACGGCAATCGTGTATTTTTTTGGTCTTACACCACATTCGCTCTTTTTCGTCTTCACATAAAGGCTTATATGTGTATTATTATTGTAGAAATAGCTTCAATCTGATGTTTAAAAATAAATTTCTTTTTGACATGATTATTTCATGATCACCAGAATCAAATGGAAACAACCTTTTAAGAAAATCAATTTTGGGTTGGAATATTTCCTAATTCCTTACTCAGTTATGTTTAAAACATTTTATATGCAGTNATCAATTTTGGGTTGGAATATTTCCTAATTCCTTACTCAGTTATGTTTAAAACATTTTATATGCAGTCTTCTATTGTTGACTAATACGTGTCGAATCTGTGTGAAACTTAGTTGTCCTGTATACAGAGAACACAAAGTTCTACATTCTCCCATCAAGAATCTAGAACTTTAGCATTAAAGTAACCTACATNTCAATTTTGGGTTGGAATATTTCCTAATTCCTTACTCAGTTATGTTTAAAACATTTTATATGCAGTATTGTTGACTAATACGTGTCGAATCTGTGTGAAACTTAGTTGTCCTGTATGCAGAGAACACAAAGTTCTACATTCTCCCATCAAGAATCTAGAACTTTAGCATTAAAGTAACCTACATACCTGCTCAGAGATTAAGAAATTTCCGGCTGCTGATAAATTCCTCACGCATAACATCCATAAGAAGCATTTCATTCATGCAGCAGCGTTTCAGATTTGGCTGCTTTACAGGGTTTTGCAGAGTGGCGGAGCCTGACGTTTGGGTTTTTAAAAGGATAACTACCGAGCTGACATTACGCCTATTTTACCAGTGGATTTCATCTGTTTGACAAATATTTTAAGTCGTTTTCTACGTCGGATGTGACTTTATAAGTGAGCAAAATATCTTTGTAGTGACGCTTTTTAAAGGGATTTCACATTCTGTTGTTCCAGTTTTCCATTAGTTTTACTTCGACATGTAACACCGGTAGCACTGCTTTATGCTCGTTAGCTTAGCTAGCTAGCATAACGGCTAACTGGCAAAAGAGCTTCAGTGAATACCAAAACAAGTGGCGACACTTGACAAACCTCATATCTCTCAGCAGTCATGTCCAAGTTACGAAACCTCCGAGTCCACAAGACAGTTATTATAACCCGGTAACAAAACTCACACAAACCAGCACCGAGCTGAGTTAGCCAAAGTTAGCCGTTAGCCAAAAGACGACCGGAAAGTGAGCGAATGTCTTCAAAATAAAGGAATGAAATGTGACACGAGGGACAGAAAGCGGCGTTTTGTTGTTTTTAATTCGAACAATGTCTGATTTAAATCTAAGTCTATGCTGTTGTAAGAATCCAAATTCAGCAAAGATACCACCTGCTAATATGACTAAACGTTTTCTTGTTTTCAAATGTGTAGCTCTAGAGCTGTTATTGTGAAAATATATACCAGATGTTGTTTTCTTGTATTTTCTGCAGCTTGACAATATTAACCCTCAGAGTTGTTTACCGGGCGGAGAATCCTCTGCAGCGGGACACAAACGCTACAAGAGAATCGGTTTGATGTTTTTCTACAGGAACATCCTGCAGCTCTGCAAAACCACAATACTGATTATTTTTTATATAACCCATTTTTTTTTTTTTTTTAGAATATTATTAGTTAATTACTTTGTTTTTTTTTCTTCGAAAGCATCTTTAAACTGTTCTTTTAAACATCTCCAACTCAACACAGTGTAACTCGCTATGACTTCCTTAACACACATTATGCAGTATTTATTATTTATTTATGTATTTATTAACTGAGAATGTGTAAATCAGGTAAAATTCGAAACGGTGCTGTATGACAGGTTCCTTATCTTCGTGCTCTGCGATTTCATTGGTCCGTTTCCACTGTGACGTCACCACGAGCGCTAATAAATAAACTCATCTTTTCTGCAAATAAAGAGTGCGGCCTGCATGTTCTTTTCTTTTTAAATGTTTTAATTCGTGTTAATTTTTTTTTTTTTTTTTTTTNTTTTTTTTTTTTTTTTTTAGTCATGTGTCCTTAAAAGCAAGTCTTTCATTGTAATTTTGATTGTGGAACACTATTAACTGGTCTTCTAAATAGTACTAGTACAACAACACTACTACCACTACTACTATTACTACTACTACTACTACTACTAGTTATAATAATAATAATAATAATAATTTCTGTATCTGCAGAATATTCTTTGTGTTTATTGTGCCCTTTTGTGTTTATTTTGGGCTCTAATTAAAAAAAAATTCTGCTTTATTCATTTATAATTTATTATAAGTTTTTGTCACAATTTTTACTATGCAAGACATTAAGCTTATATCAGGCTTCCGGTATCCTGCTTATTATGTTTTATCTTCCATCCTCTGGAAACTGATTCTTAAAAACACTTTATCATTAAAAATTGTTTTAAAGAATTATTCTTCCAAACCTGTAAGACTTGTAATAAATATGTAATGCATTTTAGAAGGAATATGATGGTGACACTTCAGTTTTTACCTAAAGAACATTCAGTGGAGAAATGAAAAATCTTGACATTTTATCTTCAGATCCTGAACAACAGCGCCCTCTGTTGGTGCAGAGTAAGCACTGCATGCACAGGCCAAAGCTGCACTCAGTCAAAGTGAGTCATTACAGCTGTTGGCTTTTTGTTTTGATCCAGATTACACTGACGATTAATCATTATTTTGTGAGTATACAACGTTCATTTCATTTGACAGACATAAAAAACCATCAGCGCCATGTCTGCAGCTAAATCACGGATAAAAGAGCAGCTGTAAAACTAAAACGCAACACAGCAGAACATGAAACAATTTATGTGGCTGGTGATGAAATGAAAAGGCGCAGGCGGTCCTGCTCAATAAAAACAATTTATTTACAATGGCATGAATCATAAATTAGTGAGCAGCATTGGCAAAAGCAACATTAGAGTCGACAGCTTTGCATAAAGTGAGTGAATGTTGAATCAGAACACACACTCTGAATAAACTACATGTACCTGGACTGTGTGAATGCTGAGACATTTAATATGAATATCAAAGCCTGGAGGATAATTTAAGAAACATCACAGGACCTGCAGACTGTGATCTTTGCACACACACACACACACACACACACACACACACACACACACACACACACACTCTCTCTCTCTCTCTTTGTGCTTTTACATATTGCTCTCCTTTACCATTGTACTGACAAACACTTTTCTTTCTGAGGATATCAAACAAATTTTTACAAATGGTACAACCAGCAAAGAAACACAAGAATAACACTTTACAAAGCCTCGTCCCAGTGTATTCAGCATGGAAAATGTTTTAAAGGGGCAATAAGTTTCATTTTCTGCTGTGTCAAAGTGTAAGACTATAGTAATCCATCAGCAGGAGCCTGGATAATAACCAGGAACAATGACTGAATGATTACTTCAGCAGAGATTTCTGGCTTTAAAACTTTTTCTGAAATTTTCTGATGAACAAAACTCTTCATCAGTTTCGGTTGAATGAAATATTTCAGCTGCAAAGACTAAAAAGCTTCACTGTCAAGCCACAAGAAGCAAATGACCGAGGTGCAATTTTAATGATTTTACAGGAGAGCAAAAATAAAATCCTAAATTTTTGATTTTATCATGAATGGATTTGTTAATTTTAAATTAAAAAAAAAAAATACTTCTATGGCTTATAATTTTTAAAAGCTTTCAGTCAAGATCTGACATTCACTTTACCTCCAAATGTTACTTGAGCACCTTTTAAATTCAAATCTTATCAAATAAATCTAAAAAATAAATGTTAATGTCATTGCAATTCCCACAGGTCGCCAGCAGAGGTCAGTAAAGGGCATAGATGACTTAATGTCCCTTTAAATACACATAAACTTGTTGAGGAAATTGTCACCACAGATTAATACAGTCTTATTGTGAACATTTCCACACGTTGAGACACTGAAATAAGTCTGTAAACTGTCATAGTTGTGGAGAAAAAAAAATAAACTACTAAACTAAAATCCTGATGGTCTAATTTTTATTTTGCTATATGATGAAACTCAGCAGGATCTGACTAATATGCACATATAATACAGCTGTAAACCTTACAGTTATACACAGAATCACACATCTAAGGCATTATGCTATGTCTTTAGCATCTTAAGGTACTTGTAGGAATTATTCTCCAATTGATAAAATCTATAAATTAATATTTTCACTGTATATGTACCATAAACTCAACAGGATATTATTCAGTTTCATGTAAAGTTTCAGGAGTTGCTGTACATGAGTATTTGCACTCATGATTGCCGTGATCCTGAAAGTTTGACATTCGGAACATTTCTATGGCTTACGTTTCATCCTGAAATCTTTGGGATTTTACAGTATATGAGCATTTATTGGAATAAAAGTCTTCCGGAAAGCTGGAAGGTTATGGAGGAAAATGTGGGTTGAGACGTTTTATATCCAACATCAATGAATCAAATCTAATTTCATTTCAGTTTTTCATTTTGTTTGCACATTTTGTTGCAACATCTTGCAGCTTTTTGTTACAGTAATGTGTTACAGACTTCTGGAGCATCTAAAGTAGAAAAACAGGACTTTAAAAGTACATCAAACACACGTTATGTTCAGTTTTGTTCACAATTAGAAGCTTATATAAAACAGCACCCTAAATTAATAGAGAGAGCACCTTTACAACAGAGTAAATTAGTGGTTCTCAAACTGAGTCTATTCTTAATTAAAAGATTATAATTATGCATTTAAAAACTATTTCACAATAGAAAACCATTTTCTTTATGAATTATTTGCTATAATAACAATTTCCATTGATTTCAATTGTTTTGACTGTTGGCAGAAATTTAGAGTCAACTGGCCTACCACCAGGGGGTGCTTCATGTTCCATCAGTGGTACATGTACCACAGTTTGAGAACCACTGGATTAAATTATTCCCAAAATACTAAAGGTTTAGTCTGTAAAAGTAAATATAACTTTGATTGTTAAAAATATAAATCACAGACTATCCTTCACTACAAAAAAGTCTTCATTTTATACTTTTAGTCAGCTTTTAGAAGCAGAACTTTATCCTTCCGTCAGGTTAGATTTAGTATTTATACACAGACTTTCTGGATATTCAAATGTCACAGGTTCAATTCCTGCTAGCCTGTTTGTTTGATGGCAACACGCCGTCAAAAGACATGATCATCAGCTGAATGCCTGAAATGTAAAAGTATTATTTTAAAATGCAGGTACAGTCAAATAAATATTTCTAGAAGCAGCTTCAGAGGCAGAAAAAAATCTCTACATATTCATAAAATTCTGTCTGATGGCCAGTCCATCGTTCTCAGAGCGCTGGAGTCTGATGCTGCTCATCAGAAGATGGTACAGAGGAAGATGGAAGCCATGGTGAATTTTGAAATGCAGAGAAAATAACTTTTAAAGGAGATAAATTATACACATTTCCATGTTCTTATTTTCATTAAAGAGTTCTATTTTGAAATCTTTGCAATGCTTTAATATTAAAAAAAAAAAAAAAAAAAAAAACACGATTAACTTCTACTCTCCCTTGCTGCAGCACCACTGTGCACACTGAGTGAAAATGGATGATCTCCATGTTATATCTCACTATAAAAATGAGGGAAATTAAAAAAAAAAAAAAAAAANAAAAAAAAAAAAAAAAAGCGTAATATGTCCACTTTAAAGTCCTACATGATTGTAATCTTGTAAAGTTTGAGGAAACTGCACTATAATAAAATTTTTATTATAACATGAAGTCCACGTTTCTGTTACTAAAAAAACTTTATTCCACAAATGCTAGTTTATCCGGTTTAACTATTTAGCTGAGCTGAATTCAAACAGCCATGTTAGCTGATAGCAAGTTAGATAAGCTAACTAGCTAGCAAGGTAAAAGATAAAAAAAATTAGCATCATTTTATTTGTTTCTTTGTCTTTTATGTTAGCAAGTTAGCTAGCTCTATATGATAAGGGGAAAAAAATGTTTTAGCCACGCCCACTCAGCTGAGCAGCCAAATAAATAATTTCTGCCTCCAGAGCTCCACCTGTGAAATGTTTGTTAGGCAAAAACTGTGAACCGCTGATTTGCAAAAGTATTTCAGATAAAAAAAAAAAAAGATATTATAAAGCTATGTATATACACTATGTCTACAAACATTCACCTTCATTCAAAAAGTAATTAAATAGAGATATAGTTCACCTGTAACTACACAATTACAATATATTAATTCCAAATTGACACCAAAATGTACCATTCTAAGGAGTTTTCTTCAAGAAAGATAGTCTCAATATTTGTGTCGTATAAAGAATCTTTCTAAAACTACTTCAAAACTATAAATACCTGTTAAATATTTTGTCATAAACCTTCTCATTTGACATTTTCAGTCAAGCTCTAAAATAGAACCGTAAAAAATAAAATGTAAGTTTCTTTTATCAGGTTTCATTTAGCTTCTACGCGTCAGAAACTGCGACATCGTTTGCTTCAGTTCTGACAAACACACAATCGTTCACACTTATCCGTCACACGATTAATCTGCCGTGTTTTCAGTGGAAAAACTAATACATTCATCTGACCAGAGGAAAACTGTGTGTGTGTGTGTGTGTGTGTGTGAGTGTGTGTCACTGCAGTAAGACAACTAAGATGGTGTTTAATGAGCTGCCAGTTGCAGAAAAGTCGACAATATCAACTTTGAACTTGACTAAAAGGTGTCACGTGTAACATTTTACGTCTTAAAATTCAGAATTACATCAACTTCCTGTCTCTAAAGGATGCTGCTACTTCCTCCTGATTCCATTTATTTCTGTCATTTTCCTTTTCTGGTTTGTTCTGACCAGTAAATCATTAAGCCAATAAGAGCAGTGGACAGCAGTGGCGTCTCCACGGGGTGGCCGAGCCAAAATGACTGGCCACCCCCCGACTGG
>VXCM01005884.1:0-23175 GCA_014773175.1 Lucifuga dentata
AACCGACCGCCATAAAGCCTATTAAATTAAAAATTCAAGTTACATACAATGAGTCGTAATAATGAATGGCGCACTACTTTACGACGCTTCTTCTGACGTGCGAGACATCAACAGGAGCGAGAGTAAGTGTTAACATACATGTTTTTATTTCTCTCTCTCTCTCTGCGATGTTTTAGGATATCTGGAAGTGTTTCTTTAATGTTTCTTATGCATAGAAAGGTAAAATATATACGCTAGATACGCACCTTACATAACTGTTCTGACTTACGAACAAATCTGACTTATGACCAGCCGTTCGTAACCTGGGGACTGCCTGTATTTGACTGTGTGATAAGCTCCGCCTCTCTGTCAAACTGCTACAGCAACTTTCAATTTCAAGTTCTATTTGCCCCAAATCTAATATATATATATAGTAATATGACTGAGTATGCGTGTACAGATGTCTTGTGTGTGCTCGTGTGTTTCTGAGTCGTGAAGCATCTAAACTACCTAAAGTACAAATGAAAGTCTGGAATCACAGGAAGGAAGGCCTTCTTTTTCTTTTCCCGCTCCTTTCTTTGCGGCACGTTTCCCTGTGCTTCCTGACTTTTTTCTGTAGAAAATGTAAAAATAAACGTGGACTAAGCCACGGTAAAGTGAATGTAGTTCTGAGTTTTATGTGTCTGTTCCTCCGTCTGTCCAGCGCCGCGAGTTCCTCTTCAGTCATTGGCTGGCAAGACAGATCGAGCGGCGTTTCCATCGCACGCCGCCGCCACCGCCGCTGCCTTCTCAATAAACCGAGTGGAGGGTTTTACACCGGTTGTGTAGAGTTTCGCTGTACAGGACCAGCGTCAGCAGTAATTCTATAAAAGTTAGAATATCAGAATCAGCATGAGGCGGCCACGCTGCAACTCAAAGAACAAAGCAGGACCAAGAATGGAGCCCTGAGGTACTGTTTAAAGGACCATACCAGTGATTATGCGTGTTTGAGCCCAATAAATACTACTTGTGTCTATGTTACTGACAACCATTTCCAAAACATAAACTGTATTGTAGTTTTTCTGATATTTTGCTGAATCTCCTCATCTTTCAAAAATTAAATGTTCAGGTGATACAAACACCTTAAAATTCAATGTTTCAGCTGCTAACATGTACATCTGAATGTAGTTTTTAAAGGACCATACCGGCCATTTTGCATGTTTGAGCCTAATATATTCAGTTTTCATACATGTAACGTTACTGACAATCATTTCCCAAATCATGCTACTGGAACGGTGAATTAAAAATGTTTTTCCTACCTTCCAGACCTCCATTGGTTTCAGTTCATTCTGCTATTAAAATCAACTTGTTGATACTGTAAACGTTCTTGGGATAGGTAATCCATCATCACCAACAAGACGTGTATTCAGGTTTTTTTAGAAGTTATGTAATTTTAGTGTTTAAGCTCAATAAAAAGCGTGGAGTGAATGTATGCCTCCACCGGGGAATATAGTCCCAAAAGAAGACCTGCGTTTATGGAAAAATTTAAAGGACCGTGACTTCATAAGGCTGTGTAACTATTAGCAGGAGAAACATGGATTTTTAAGGTGGGTGTATCACTTGAATATTTGATTTTGAAAGATTAAGAGATTTAGCAAAATATCAGGAAAGCTGAAATACGGTTTTATCCTTTGGGAAATGATTGTCAGTAACATAACATGTATGAAAACTGAATATATTAGGCTCATACATGCAAAATGGATGGTATGGTCCTTTAATGTTTCTGTAAATTTATGTGTAAACTCATATTCCAATAAAAGCAATAATGCACATAAATTTCTGCATTTACGCATAATTTTGTGAGCATTATTTGGAAATCAACTGTATTGGAATACAAATAATTAGTGTAGCATGCATGTAATTTTACTGCCTATGTGAAGGCTACACACACAATGAAGTTCTCTAAACACAACCAAAACTGTGTTTCTTTTGTGATTCTTATGAAAATAATATTTTCAGTTATTAAAGAGGACGACGGTGTTTGCTTACAGAAGTGGCTTCGCTCTCTTGAGTCAACACGTCAATTCCTGCCAGCTGCTCCAGGATCAGGCTGCCGTCACTCACCTGTACAAGGAAACAGCATTTATCTGAGGGATGTGCATGAACGATCCATTATTAGAATATTCAAAGTGGTCAACGTTGAAGACTATTTAAAAAAAAAAAAAAAAAAAAAAGCTTAATTTTTTGAGGAGCACTTATTTTTTAAGTCGTAGAGAAGTGGAACTAATGTTTGTGGCGTTGTTTCTGCCAGTGTGCTGCACCTTCGCTTTAGTTTCCGTGGAGAGTACGCATTTTAGTTTCGCTTTCAAACAGCCTTTTGTACGCTAGCTAAGATGCTCTTTTCTTCCTGCAGCTAAGGCAGCGTGAGTCAGATGTCAGCGATAAAACGAAGCGAAGCGTGGCGTTACTTTACTCGCCAGATGAAGCTATCTTTCCACGGTTCTACAAAATGTTGAGCTTCAGTAGCAAAAAGATCAAACTGAGCGACAACGAACATATTCAGGTTGATATGTTCATTAAAGTCTGAAAAAGTGTTTAAAGTGTTTTAAAAATGAGATGCTACTTGTGGTTCACTCACTGGTTGGTTGTTTGAATTGTTTTTTTTTTCAGCATGGAGGGCACATGATAGCAATGACATCCCAGCTAATTGAATATTTGACTTAAATTAGCTTGATTATTCGACCTTAAAAAATAATCATAATGCCCATCACTATTACAGGTGAGTAATGTGTGGATCTACATCTTATCTTACTGCCAAACTGCAAATCTGAAGCTCTAAAGCAGAAAATTTGTGTTTCCTGTCATTTTAATGCATCAATGTCACTTAAACAGCAGATGAAGCAGCATAAATCGTAAATATGACACAGCTCATTAACACGCTGATCTTTATTAGCTTTTACCTGAGACTCACCTGACAGCAACGCTACCTTAACGAGATTATTGCAGATTATTGTAAAGGAAGCTTCATGAATGAGCTTCACTTATCGCAGCGCTGATTTAACTGTCTGGAGTCTAAAGTCAGTTTTGACACATCGTTTGCTGATTTTTGGAGACTTCGTTTTATTTTTTTAGAATCTTATAAAATTCAAGCAGAAAATTGAAAACTTTTTTTATGATTTGTTTTACATTTTTGCTTTTCTTTTTTTTGTGCTAAATTCTTTTAGATTGTATTTTTTTTTCTTGGATTTTCTTGATAAATTGATTTGAGACTCCAGAGGCTAGTGTGTAGTTAGCATAATTTGTGTTTTTATGAATCCTGCCCATTGTGCACTGCGTCACCTTTAATCACGTTTCCATAACTCAGGTAATACCTGGCAGCGTCAAAACTTTATTGATGTCATGCTCGTCTCACCTGATCTGTAGCCATGGAGGTCATGGAGCCCATCTGTCCCGACATTTGGCTCATATTGCCGCCATTGCTGGACATGGCAACTCCCACATTCATGTTGCTGCTGTTGCTGTTATACATTCCTCCGTTAGGCTGCGTGGCATACTGGGACTGGGACTGCTGGGAATACATACTGGAAGAAGAGATACAGAAAACGTTGAGAAACATGACGTGAGCCTGACATCACCTGGATGCCCTTTAATTTTTTTATTCTTTCATTTTTAGCCTTTCTTCGTTTTCTACAGTGGAAGAACCAGAGGAAGATAATATTCTAACATACCATCCTCTATTAATTTTCTACCTCCATCAAGTTAAAATGCTTTGCAATATTTCAGGTTTTTTTTTTTTTGTTTTGTTTTTTTCTCCTTGTTTTATTTTTCCCCTTGTTTTTTTTCGCTTTCTGTTTTTTTTTTCTCTTCTGAAACGTACTAAAAATAGGTCAAAGCTACAGCGCTAATGGAGCTGTTTTGCTGCTGTTTGAGGAATGATTTCTGGTTAGCTAAATGCTAATGCTAGCTAGCAGCTAACGTGTCTGTGACTGTACCCACTACAAGTTCTGATGACAAAACAAATCAGTGAATAAAGTCACTAACTCACTACTACTTTTGACAATGTTCTAGTGTTTGGCAGTTCCAACAGTGTATTTTTGTGCATTTATAAAGGTTAATTCTTTTAGAGAGCTGACTTAACTCAAACAGCAGCAAAACAGCTCCATAGCATACGCTGTAGCTTTGACCTATTTTTAGTACGTTTAAGAGGAAAAAAAAACAGAAAGCAAAAAAAAAAAAAAAANAAAAAAAAAAAAAAAACCTCGAAAAAAAAGAGAAAAAAATAAGTTTTTTTTAAAACCTCCAACTGATTTTTTTAATTTATTTTTTATTTTTATTTTATTTTTATTTTTTTTTACCTCCAAATTATTATTTTTTCCCATGTCCCCTTAGGGATGTTGTTTTTTTTTTTTAATCCCATTTTTTTTTTACCCACTTTATTTATTTTTTTTTTCCACACATGACTCCTAAGAGGCTCGATAAGTTTCACTTGATGTGAACCATCAAGAAAAAAGAAATAAAAAAGTTAAATCAACTTCTAATGCAGTTCAAGTAAGTTCTCCTGGCTGTGTTTTATGGACTCTCAGAGGTCCCCAGCCTCCAGTTTGAGAACCACTGCAATGAGGAACAGTAAACACCAGACCATTACTCAAATAAACGAAGGATACTTATAGATCCATCAAAGGGAGAATTCCACTTTTAACCCAAAAAAACCCAAATTTTCTAGTTTTCAAGTTCACCTTAAAAAGGAAAAGCAGGTTTACATTAATCAGGTGGACAGGTGAACTATTATCATTATTTTTCTTTTTATTATTATTGTTGTTACCTGGTGCTGGTGGAGATGCTGACAGCTTGGGGCCATCCACTGAGGTCGGTGTTGGTCTGGTAGGAGGAGGCTCCCTGATTGGCTCCCTGGGTTTGGGGCTGGCCCTGGCCCTGCTGCAGCATGGGACTCTGACCCCGCCCCATCCTGGGGGACAGCAGGGGACTCTGGGGGGTCGCAGCCCCACACGGGAAGCCTGAGACCGGATCCTGGTGCTGCTGCTGCTGGCTCGTTCCTGAAGGCCGGAGAGCAGAAAAGGATCGTGATAACCAGGCTGGAAATGAGCTCACGCTAAACAAATACGGTGGATTTTTAAACGTATCTGATGAGTTAATATTCTTATTTTTTACTCGACTCTCAGATCTTTAACAAGAGATTTGGAGGCCTTGTAAACAAAGCTTCATACAGTAAGGCATTTAAGACAAGCAATAATTAGGAATTAGTTCTAAACCTGAGAAAACATGGAGAGAGGACATGTTGATGAGGAAAAATTAATATTTTTTCGGTGCTAAATGAAAAGCTTTGATATCACAGATTACTGAAAAATGCAACACACCTAGTTTTGATACCAAAATAATTAATATTAATGTCAAATAACTGAGAATAAATATCCTTAATAAAGCAGCAGATGAATTTTAACTGAAGACTTTCAAGTTGTTCATCATCTTTAACTTCCTGGTTTTGGAAAATTGGCCCAAAGGTTAACAGATGAACCAATAACCTGAAAATTACATCAACAGCCAGCGTGAAACGCCTTTATGCAGATCTCTTTTAATGTCCTCAACCTCTCTGCTACATACATACATGTATGTGGACATATGCCAGGCTCATGTATGAAATATGGAATTTTGTCTGCTGGGTTTCAGAAGAATCAATATTTTGGTCAAATGTTTGAATATGTATATTGCTGACAACAGGCAGATGAAATCAGATTAATGGAGGAGAAAGAAGAGATTGATTTCTGGTTTGTCATCACAGTGATTAACTTGATTGACTGATTGATTGATTGATTGGTTTATGATGCGAGTTAAAATTCCAGACAAATAAAAGGAATGGAATGTTAATCTGAATGAAAAAAACAAGATTTGCACACAACAAAAAAATCAAACGGAAGAGAAAACCACGAGATGAAATTTGATTCATATAAAAAAAATCAACAGTGAAAAAAAAGATATAATATGATTAGAATAATCCCAACAAACATGATTATATCTGATCCATCACCACAGATCACGGCGTCGCTAATCATATACCTGAACCGGAGACCTGGAAGGCACTGTGCTGTAATGGCGGACTCATTACCCCGCTGTACTGCCCGCCTACATTCCCCATCATGCCCTGGCTACTCAGATGAGGGCTGGGGGANCCCCGCTGTACTGCCCGCCTACATTCCCCATCATGCCCTGGCTACTCAGATGAGGGCTGGGGGAGAGGGGGGAGGAAAAGGGGCTGGAGGAGCTGGGATGAGGAGGAGGAGGAGGAGGAGGAGAGGGCAGGCCGGTACCGTAGCTGGAAGCCGGGTAGGGGAACTGCTGCGGGCTGCCCTGCGGGAGACGTGGGTTGGTGCCGCCCATGGGCACTGGCGTGGATGCGGCGCCTCCGCTAGGCACGTTAGGCGGCATGTTGATCCCCTGCGCTCGCATCATCATGGCACGCTGCTGATGCATGTGCTGCTGCTGCTGCTGCTGGCGTTGGCGCAGGTGGTTGCTGAGGTACTCGCGCTGACGCTGGGCCAGCATCTGGGCGTTGAGGGTTCCCTGGATGAGGAAGAACAGCATGGTAACACGGGTATGATCAAATTCAACCCATGTATGAAAATTGAATATATTAGGCTCAAACATGCAAAATGGGTGGTATGGTCCTTTTAGGCTTAATAGAAGGATGAATTGTGCAAAATATCCAGCGAGTCCAGTTCATGACAGCTGAATTTTGATCATTTAAATTTTCTAATACGACTATAGCACCACCTACAGGCCAATGACAACATCACACCAAGCTGAAAAATGTTGTTTTAATGAGCTCTTCCGGCTGAACGCTTGTTGACCGTCCGCCCCAAAAGTAAAGTCAGAGTGCAGCAAGGTGAGAACTTCAACCAGCAGAGGGCAGCAAAAACAAGCTTTTCAACCAGTGTTCAGTTACACTTTTACATAACGGCCGCTGCTTTACAGACGTCTCATCAAACTGAAGTAAGAGAGAGAGAGAGAGAGAGAGAGAGAGATGCGAAGAAGAAGAAGAGACTGACCTGGTTTGGTACGTTAGACCTTAGAGGTAGATTGATGTTGGACACTCCGCTCATCTGATTCACCATTGGCTGACGGTTCTGCACAAGAGACAGAAGTGACCAATGAGAAATCTCAAATAAATTCACTTTGAAATCATCATCTGAACGTATCAACAGATTTTGACTTCCTGTCAGGCTCACATCTGCAGTAATTATGATAAATAGCAAATATTATGCATCATGCCAATTAAAAAACAAACAAAAGAATAAAAATATCCCATAGAAAGAAAAATTTGGTTTCAGGTGATGAAGATGGTGATGATGATGATGGTTTTTCCCTGACAGGGCTTCCTTTTATTAATATTTCAACAGTGGATGAGTTTTGCTACGAGCTTCACGGATAGAATGACTTGTGAGTTTATCTGAAGCTTTTTGAGGTTTTGATCGCAGCAACACGAATAACAGGAAGAGACTGCAAAAGTCGTGTCTCATGTTGCTAAAATCATCCACTGTTTTCCTTGAACTCTCCATCAGGTAACAATCCAACACTGAAGCTGCTTTAGTGAGAAATGTCAGGCTGTCATGATGAAAAAAAAATCCTGAACAGCACGGTGGAAATTCTTGGAAATTGACATGTTTATTTATATTTTCTTTCACAGTTAGATTCAGCGCTGTGCAATCATCTTGATGAGTGAATGTACTCTGTGTGTGTGTGTGTGTGTGTGTGTGTGTGTGTCAGTGATGGGGAATTGCAGATGAAGGCAAAGTGCTAAAGCCAGGAGTTCCTTTCTGGTTGCTGCTTAATTTAAACTCATTGAACCCTGTTTGTCTGCTATTTTCTTTTATATTTCAGAAAAAATTTATATGTATTGTTGTTATTGTAATAACTATATCCTGTTATGTATGTATGACCTTTCATACACAACATGCAGCTCAAAGTGCTTTACATTTAGAAAAGAAATAAAAATAGGAAACACATTAAATTAAAAGGTACAGGTAAAAAATATAGTGTTTGGTGCTGCAGAGAAAGCAAGCCATTTAAAAGATCAACAAATAAAAAACCTTTAAGGCATAAAAGATCAATTAGAAACATCATGTGGGATTCCAAGGTCCACAAAGACAATTTTCAATAAGACAAAAGTCCATTTATTAAGGTCCGATTGGGATCTTGATGGAACTGGAGCTGATGGAACTACCGGTGCTATCAACTGTTAATCCGCGTTACTCTGATTGAGCCTAACACTGTTGTCATGGAGATGGCAGGACGCTGAATGTGATTGGATAGAGTAGACATTTTCACACAGATAGGACAGCAGTCGGACATTTGGTTTCACTTTCTCCGCTGGAGAATTTCGGCTCGTTGCGTCACAGCGATGTCTCACAGATAATACTAATAATACATATGAAAAGTATAATATGCTCAGAGTCCAGAGACAGTTGTGGTTCAGTCCAGATCCGGACCGGAGTCCAGATTTTGAGGATGACTGACCTAGAGGAAGCGTGTGCAGAACAACAGAGAGGCAAGGCAGCTCCCATGTGCGACACCACAGGTTATGTTGTGTTTCTTTGACACATGGTCCCCAAGATGAACATAAAATTTTCTTCCTGTATGTGTTCAGAGCCAGTTTAGAACACACAGAAAGAACAACCCAGTTTTCAAGATGATTTAAGAGAATTTTATGGTCTACTGTATTTAATGCTGCACTTAAATCCAGGACAGGGTCCCCAACTGGCGGCCCACGGGCCAAATGCGGCCCATGGGTCCTAGCTATCAGGCCCTCAGATGACTTCTCGAAAAAAAAAAATCTTGTACTTTAGTCGCTCTTATCTCGGGATTGTGTAGTCATAAAAGTAGTAGCCCTTGGCTTGACATGCTTGACATAATTTGGCGCTTGGAGAATGCTAGTCTACTGTATCGAATGCTGCACTTAAATCTGGGAGAACCAGAACATAAACCTTGTTGGCTTCAGCACTCAGTCTCTGAAACCTGATTTAAATGTCTCTAGAATGTTCTTTTCATTTAGAAAGTTGTATGTATGGTAGAAAACAACTTTTTCAAGTATCTTGCTTAAAAATGGAAGGTTTGATATGAGCCGATAATTGCTTAGAATTCCACGTCTAAATGAGGCTTCTTCAGTAGAGGCTTCACGACAGAAGTTTTAAAGGCCTCAGTTTCAAGTGATGCATTTATAATTTTCAGGACAGAGTTTGGGATCCTAAATGTCACAGTAGACATGTTTGTATGTATATTAGTATTATTATTATTATGCACACATACCTACTTGCTTTTTATGCACAAGAAGAAAAAAACACAACTGCAACTGTTGCACATTGAATATTACCTTTTAACTATCTCCTTACTTTTATTTATTATGTGACTTTTTAATTCTTTTATATTTCTAAGAGCTGCATTTTATTGTTGGCGTGTTGTTATTACATAGCCTTGTGGGATAGTCATATTTCATTTCATTGCCCATACTGTATGAGCATGTGACAAATAAAGACTGAGCTTTGAATTATCATTATTATTATTATTATTATTATTATTATTAGTATTGTTAGTATGTATTGTATTGGATCTTTATTGTTCAGCATGAGAACATGTAATAAACAATGCAATGTTAACACACACACAGAAACACAGAAGTGAGTTTTAGTACTTTTATTTTAATCTCAGCAAAATGATAAAGACAAGGTCAAAGTAATAATAATAATACAAAAAAAAAAATACAAAATAATACAAATAATACAAAATAAAATAATACAAAAAAATACAATAATACAATTAAAAAAATAATACAAAAAAAAGAGTTGTAATAATACAGTCGACTCTATAAGGAAAAGACACAATTTGTATTAAAAAAAAAGAAAAAAGCTTTGGTTAGAACCCGGTTATTAATGATCACAGTTCCTCTGACTAACTAACTCAGTTTCAGCCAACATTCTACTTTCAGGATTTTATTTTTAGATCAGCACTGTTTCATCACAAGACTGAAGACTTCCTTCCTGTCTGCCTTTCCACTGAGCTGCCGTGTTTTAAAGTCTGTATGAAACCTGTTCAAACCCTCATTATGTTCTAAAATCTAAATACAACACAGCAAAGCCAATATTTAACAAACTCTACAGCTGCACACACATGTATAGTTAACATGTTCATTTCATCATTAGCAGTATACAAACTGTGGCTAAACACACAGGAAGAGTTTCATCTGCTGAAACAACAGAAAATCTGCAGAATGGCATAAAAAAAAAAAAAAAANAAAAAAAAAAAAAAAGCATTTCAATGACATAAAAACAAATCAAGTGCAGGAATACCAGGGTGATTAGAACTGAGCAACAAAGATAAAAACAAAATTAATTCATGAATTAAAACACAAAATCTCAACAGCTTCTTCTGAATCTCCTGTCTACACCATCTCAACTGTGTCTCCATAACCCAAAAAAGGATAAAGCTCAAGTCCAGCATAGAGCGGCTGAGTGAACATGGTCTGGACTCTGTGGAGGAGAATCATGTTATCAGAGACGCTGTAGAAGGACAGAATACCTGCATTGTGATCCAGGTACACTCCTAGTCTGGAGGAACGAGGACGTGGGGCAGTAGTTGAGATACTGTTATGAGTGAAACGAGAAGTGTAGTCACAACAATCTAAAGCCCAAGACTTGTCATTGTATCCAAATCCATTTTCATCCCCTGTTCTGCTGATGTCCTTGTAGGCGACTGCTGTTATAACTTGTCCCGCTCCACTCCACCTCCCATAACAACGTCCAGTCAGACTCTCTCTGCTCAGGACCTGATACCTGTTAATGAATCTGTCTGGATGACTAGAATATGAATATTGTTGTTCCATAAATGTTGCTTTTCTGTTCCCCTCAGATAACGACACGTGTGTTTGCTGTGTTTGGATCCAGCGTGAGTTGACAGAAATATTTTAAGAATCCAGCTCTGGTTTTGGGTTCTGGTTCTGGTTGTGGCAGTAAAACATCCACATCAGTCAGTGTCTCTGAGATCTTGGTCCATTCTTCAGTCAGAATGTTCTGCAGTTTGTCTCTGAGCTCTGACACAGAAGATGTCACATCCTCAAAGTACCTCAGAGGACGGATCTTGATGCTGGCTGAGTCTGTAGGTTCTCTGAGACGTGACACTGAGGGGTAATTGTGTAGAAAGTGGACGTGATCATCTGTGAGGGACAGCTGCTGCAGCTCAGCGTCTTTCCTCCTCAGATCATTGATCTCCTGCTGCATCTTCTCCTGAAGCTCTTCAGCTCGACTCACTTCAGTTTCCTGCTGGGATCTGATCTGCTGCTTCACCTCAGAGCTGCTTTTCTTTATCAGACAGATCAGCTTCTTGAAGATCTCCTCACTGTCCTTCACTGCTTTATCAGCAGAGCGATTGATAGCCTCCACCTCCTGCTGAAGCACCTTCACGTCTTTCTCTCTGTCCTGGATTCTCTGCTGGATGTTTTCTTGACTCACCTCAAACTCTTTCTGCCTCTCAGTCATTTCTGCTGCAGCTGAGACTGTGTCGTGGCCTTTATGTTCATCCACAGAGCAGAGAGAACAGATAGCCTGCTGATCAGTGCGGCAGAACATCTTCATCACCTCATCATGATGAGAGCAGACGTTCTCCTGAAGCTTGGAGGGGTCTGTCAGCTTGTGTTTCTTTAATGGAGCTACATCATAGTGAGGCTGGAGGTGTTGCTGACAGTAAGAGGCCAAACACACCAGACAGGATTTGAAGGCTTTCCGCTTTCTTCCAATGCAGAAATCACAACCAACATCTTCAGGTCCAGCATAACTTTGACCAGCAGGAGCAGCTTGGAGTTCTGTTTTCTTCAGGTCCTCCATTAGATCTGCTAAAATAGTGTTTTTCTCCTCTCAGCGACAGAGAATGTCTGACAGTTTCACTTCCTGTGAACAGAGAGCAGTTTCTGCTCTGATCTAAAACAAAACTCTGTTCTTGTTTGTTCTCTGATCTGCAACAAATGGGGATTGTCAGCTCGTACTCACCACATGCTGCTTACACCCATCTGTACGGCAGCAGATCTGTGAAGGGGCGGGAACAAAGGGGCGTGTCCACACAGCTTGCTGTCTCAGAGCGGGAACAGGAAGGACAAATAAGGTTCTGCCTCATTCCAGGAAAACGAAACTCATCATGACTTTTTTCCGACACAAATAACATGTAACATTTTGATCTTATCGTGTTGGATCTTTATTGATCAGCGTGACGACATTTCATAAACAATGTTATATCACACACACACACACACACACACACACACACAGAGTGCTGTTTGGAATGTGTGTATTTATATATATAAAAAAAAAGTACAGTGTTTTTTCATGGAATTGAGTTTTAGTACTTTTATTTTAATCTCAGCAAAATGAGAAAGACGCTACCGACAAGGTCAAAGGTCAGAGTTGTAATAATTACAGATGAGTCTATAAGGAAGAGACAATCTGTATTTTTTTTTTTTTTAAAAAGCTTTTGTTAGAACCCAGTTATTAATTATCACTGTTTCTCTGACTAGCTCAGGAGTCGTTACAGGAGAAGGTCAGTTTCAGACGACATTCTACAGGCCTTTCAGGATGTTTAGTTTTGGACCAACACAATACTTCCTTCTGTCACAGCTCAATAATTTGAGTCACATCAACTCATCAACCGAAGCACAGATTTAGACATAGATACGACAAGGTGCCACTAAACTGTCCCTATCAATATTTTTATTGGGTAAAGTTTGTTTTACGTTAAGACGTTCCTCAACTGTCCACTATTTAAAGCCAGACACAAAATAAGTAGCACAAGTTCTATATTTCCATTAAGAATCATTACAGCCAGGGCCGGCTCTAGCCTTTCTGGGGCCTGAGGCAAGTTTTCCACTGAAAACCAAAACACAGCAAAAAACACAGCTAAAATGTGCAATAAAGTTGCATCTTACCTTTGTTTAGAAGTTATAAGTCCTCAGAAATTGATCCTGTGATTAGTTTTTGTCTCTGGTAATCCATTTTAGAGAAAACTCCGCTCAAAACTGGCTTCCATTCATTCCATTGGGAAATGGAAGTCCGTCCATCATATCCGATGAAGTTTTTTTTACAGTGTGACTGGATGTGATTGACATGGCTTTTATCCAATAGGAGACATTCTAAGCTTTCAAACGACATATCACATGCCCGGGTAGGCGGTCAGTCAGTCAGCATTCAGGCCACTGAACGTAGAGAAACAGCTGGTCACATGATCCATGCACGTCAAGGTGCCATTTTTAAATCTTGTTCCTCGCGCTCTGAGACCGGCCAGCTCTCTGATGATCCGCCACCATGTTAACAGCGTTTAGAGACGTTTTTGTCCTTTTAGCCATTTTAAATAGGTTGAAAAAGGGTCAGTTTACTAAATGCCTGATAAAACAGCCAAACTTAAAATGTAAATTAAACACGTTTCAAACTAGCAATTTCTAATAACATACAAAAGGGGCGTGGATACCCTTTACCTCCCACTCTGCAGTATTAATCTTACATCCCAGAATTCCCACAACCCACTCCATAAATATTTGCTAAATCTCCTATGAGCTTAATCTTGACTAAAACGTAAAGTTAAACCATAATATGCACAGTTTCCACGTTATGTTAGTTCTGTGCTGAATGAAGCTGCATCCATTAGTGAGTGTCTGTGCACACTGAGCTCTGTGTATACTGTGCTGATGCTTTACACTTACAGGTAAGCTGTAACTCAAGCTAATGCTAATGAAGTTAGCTTTTGCACAGAGCATACATTTTCTTATGTTTCTGCAGCTCCTAAATTTATTTACTTCTGAGGAGAGTTTGCTTTAGTTTCACCCTTGACGTGGGGGTTCCCAAGCGGCTGCGGGACCCTCGCCGACTCCTTAGTTCACTTATGCCACGGGCTGGCCCTAATGACAACTTTGAAAGAGGAAGTGCATCCACCGTGGTTAGGGACGGTCCAGAAAATGCAGTCTTTTTTAAAAAACGATGCTTTGTATAGAAATTTACACACAATTAGAATACTTGCTGTTTGGGATAGAACCTTTTTATGTTGACCACCAACATAATACAATAACCCTTTTCCCATTTATATAATCCTACTGGAAAGTCCACGCATTTCTGCTTTGAGCCGTTTATCCTGTATAACTTCTTATATTACCCTAATTTGAGTGGATACGTGGGAAAAGGTGCTTGTATTTGGCGGTTGACCCTGACATGCTAGTAAAAGTTAGCATGAATCATTTCAGAGACTAATCTGAGATTCTGCAGCTCCACTGATTTGCTAAATGACTCAAAGAGTTTTCAAGAATTGCATTCATCACAAAGCCACAGCAGCACTCAATCTGTCTTTAAAGGACCATACCACCCATTTTGCATGTTTGAGCTTAATATATTCAATTTTCATACATGTAACATTACTGACAATCTACTGGAATGGTGAATTAAAAATGTTTTTCCTACCTTCCAGACCTCCATTGGTTTCAGTTCATTCTGCTATTAAAATCAACTTGTTGATACTGTAAACGTTCTTGGGATAGGTAATCCATCATCACCAACAAGACGTGTATTCAGGTTTTTTTAGAAGTTATGTAATTTTAGTGTTTAAGCTCAATAAAAAGCGTGGAGTGAATGTATGCCTCCACCGGGGAATATAGTCCCAAAAGAAGACCTGCGTTTATGGAAAAATTTAAAGGACCGTGACTTCATAAGGCTGTGTAACTATTAGCAGGAGAAACATGGATTTTTAAGGTGGGTGTATCACTTGAATATTTGATTTTGAAAGATTAAGAGATTTAGCAAAATATCAGAAAGCTGAAATACGGTTTTATCCTTTGGAAAATGATTGTCAGTAATGTTACATGTATGAAAATTGAATATATTAGGCTCAAACATGCAAAATGAGTGGTATGGTCCTTTAAACTGTGGTTTGTGTCAGTTAAAAGTCACGATGAGTTTTGTTTTCCTGGAATGAGGCAGAACCTAATTTGTCCTTCCTGTGACGCTCTGTGGACATGCCTCTTTCTTCCTGCCCCTTCACAGATTAAAGATGGCCGTCATCAACATGTGGTGGCATGAAAAGCTCAGCAGCCTCCTTTCAGGAACCAGAAACTGAACAGAGTTTTGTTTTAGATCAGAGCAGAAACTGCTTTCAGTTCACAGGAAGTGAAACTTTCTGCAACTGATGATCCTTTAAACCATCATATATATATGTTCATATCCTGTTTAACTATGAACTGGAGGTTCCAGCTGTTGTAAAAAATGCTAATATAGTGTAAATTTGTTACGGAGCCTTTACTTTGCCTCCATCCCACACCACTTCATCATGTATTACCTGCAGGAAACATGAAGTAGCTGATCACGAGATCAGACTGGAAAAGCAGAAAAACGTCCCTATCAATGTTTAAACCATAAATTAATCCTAAAATGTGCTGAGTGTAGGCGTGTTCCTACCAGCTGAGCCTGGAGTCGGTGCTGCAGCTGGAGTCTCAGGTTGTTGGGTTGGGGCGGCACGACCAGATTGGGCCCCCCTGGCCTCATGACATTTGGTCTGGGGCCCGCCCCCCCGGACATCCTCATCATTGGAGGGTAGCCAGCTGCCATCCTCTGTGGGCCCATCTGGCCGGCTACAGCAGAGCTGTGGAAGCCGGCGTCTGGTGGCAGGCTGCCGTACTGGCCACCGTAGTGCTGACTGTACAGGGGGGGCTTCATACTGGCTGCTGGGTCTGAGGAGCCCAGATACCGGTCCTGGTCTGATAGAGAACCCTACAGGAACCCACACAGACAGAAAAAAACAATATCATTACTCTGTATTTCAGTTCATATCCAAATAACGTACCTGTGGTTGGTTAAATCCTGTTAGTGCTGACATGAGCTCACCTGTCCAGCCAGCGTGGGGATTCCCAGCATCTTGTCAATCTCCTCCAGACCCTCGAAGTCCTTCAGCACTGAGCACAGCTGGTTCAGCAGGGTACCTTCATCCAGCGGGCCTTCAGGGCCTGAGCCACAACACCCCACCCCCTCCTCCGGCACACCGTACGGTGGTNCGGGCCTTCAGGGCCTGAGCCACAACACCCCACCCCCTCCTCCGGCACACCGTACGGTGGTCTGAAAGACAAATCAGCGTTATTTCTCCTCTGGAATCAAAGATTCAGACGCCGCAGCCTGTTTAACTGGACGACTGTTTGTTCCGTATCTGTTACAGAAAGGAATGAGCACCCTACCTGCTTTGGTTACCGTAGTGATCCATGGTCATCATTCGATCTGGCCAAGGAGCCATCTGATTGGGTGGCGCTTGCTGCTGAGGGTAGGCGGAGTTTGCCATCTCCATTTCTGATATGACAAATGGAGGGAGGAGAAGCGTAAAAATGAGTTCAGGTTTTAATTTATGAGCATCATCTACCCTTTTGTCCATCCATCCATCCATCCATCCATCCATCCCTTTTAATCTCACCACTGGCTATCATCTGCATGTTGACCATGGCTCTGGATCCAGTCTGACCACCACCTCTCATAGAGCTCATGCTGGGAACCATCCGACTGGGTCCAACCCCCTGACCCATCATTAGCCCTGTAGTTCCTGGTATGGGCCCCTGGGGGCCCCAACTCTGTGGCATGGACCCTCGCACTGACCCACCACTCAGCATGCCTGGATTTGGAAAAAAAAAAAAAACAAAAAACAGATTAGTTCAGTGCAGCAGATGGCTTTGCTTGTCAAAAGCATTTTTAAAATTTCGCTTTAGGAAAAATGTCTCCAAAGAGGATTCTTTTTTTCTGTTATCCATATAATTTATTTCATCATTATTTTTTTGAGCATTCTGAAAAGCTGCACTAGAAGTTCAGCTCAGATTTTTAGGGCAACAGGAAGCTACAAAGCTTTTTTTTTTTCCTTACAAGTCCTTAAACGCCTCACCTGCATTGGCCATTGCAGCCTGGCTGTTCATGCCTGTGTGGCTTCCCATCATACCTTGCTGCTGTTGCTGCTGCAGCAAAGAGAAGTTGTTCCTGTGCTGGGGGGGGAGGGGCCTGGTGGCGTTGGGATTGAGACCCATGCTGCTGTCCAGAGACGTGCTCCTGACAGGAGGAGCACCTCGACCCGGCGGGCCAGGCCTGGATCCATTAAAGTCTGCAGGAAAGAGGACTTTTGTTCATAAATTTGTTATATACAGACTGTAAACACACACCACATTTTTAATTTTGCTTCATATTTCATATATTTGTATGTTGTTACACTGTATGAATCATTTTATCTGCAGTAAATCTTCACCACATTAACTAATAACATTTCGGAGATGAGGATGAGCTCCTGGCATTAATTCTCTCACCCTGCACGCATTATGTTATTCATAGATTTTAATTTCAGACATTCATGTTTCTGATTTATATTCCCCAAGCACTTAAGATATTATACATTATCCTAACCAACCATTTACTATATTGCTTACATGTTCTATTTCTGTTTACAGATGCAGATATAGCATATTCATTTTACTTGAAATATTAACAATTCTGTTCAGAATTTTGCTCTGTCCTAAGAGTTTTATTAAAAAGCAATTTAGCAACAAATCCGTTTTTTTGAGTTATTAAGTTATATGTGAAGCCACTTAATGCTGTCAACTGATTCTGATGCCAATCTGCAGCGTTTATTGGTTTATTGTAAAAACCGTGCTTTCTTTTTTTTCCACTGAAAATGATGTTACTGTTCAGATCTCAAAAATGATGCCACATAATCCATGACATTGACATTTCCTCCACGCCGCGAGGATACACGTCGTTATTGCCGCCACTTTGATTTATACCACGCCTCTCTATCAACGCATATTTAAACAGAGACGTTCCCCCTTTTTTTTTTTTTCCAGGATTTGAAGGCATTTTTTTTGAATATGTGAAGGAGCTAAAAAAAAAAATTCAGCTCATTTTAATTTAACTTAATTTAGTGGCAGTAAAAAATACAACAAAGATATGTCTGATCTTCAAGAATCAAGTATAAAATTTACAACCTTTTATCATTTATTTTAAATTTCTTAAATTTATTTTTTTAAATAATAAAATCTTTTAGATTGGGTTTTCTTTTCTTGAATGAAGAATTTTCTTGACTGATTTGAGACTCCAGGGGTTAAAATCGATCATCATTGCACCGACAGTAAAGATTTTGTGCATTTTTAAGAAATTATTATATAGATATATTTTGGATTGAAACCCACATCCTGTTGCAGGGCTGATGGCAGGAAAGGCTCTGTGCTGGTTTGGGGGGCTGCTGGCACCCCTGACCTCCGTCATCTGTAGGATGTCGCTGATGATGGTCTGTTTGTCTGAGGAGGAAGCCGGCTGGGCTGAGGAAGAGGAGGCTGAAGAGGAGGCCGCCCCTCTGGCTGGTTGCTGGCCAGTGAAGAGCTGCTGCTGCTGGCCGCCATTCTGCAGATCCTCCAGCAAATCCTCCAGCTCACTGGTCTGAGATCAAAAACAGAAGGTTTACGAGATTCAGAGTTCGAGCTTTGGCATTTTTAAATAGATAATTTTATCATAATATCAGATAATTCATGAACATTTTAAAAAAAGCTTTGTCGTAATGCAGATGATGATGACATTTGTGTTTATCTGTCCTCTGACCTGAAGTTTAGAAATAATGTAGACCCAGAACATGTTTAGCCTGGATTAGCACAAAGGCTGGAAGCAGGGGAAAGTGCTAGCCTAGCGCTATCAAAAATAAAAAAAAAATATCATTTTTCCCTTACATGTTGATTATCATGAATTTATAATTTATAAGTATATAAATAGAAGAAGCAGAAATTGTGGATTAAATATGGAAATAACTTCACTATTTCATGGATTAAATTAAAAAAAGAATATTAACATAGTGAAAATATCTTTAAATCCCAACGTGAAAACTTTGGTAACATTCACTTTTAAATGCATGATTGAAAAAATATAACCCCCCCCCACACACACACACACACAGACAGANATTCACTTTTAAATGCATGATTGAAAAAATATAACCCCCCCCCACACACACACACACACAGACAGACACACACACAGACACACACACAGACAGACACCCCACTGACGGGAATGTTTTCCTCCAGCTGATGAATACAGGAGGAGCTAAAATTAAACTGCTGGTGCTAATGAGGTCATGTGTGTTGTGCAGTAAGACACACAGTCACAACTGTGTTTAGACAGCGTGTACACACACAAACACACACACACACTAAAGAGACAAACTTACAAATTATAGTCACATATTCTCTCTTTCTCTCTCTCTCTCTCCCTCCCTCTCTCTCTCTCTCTCATTTAGTTGGATACACACAGAAACATAGTTACCAAAAATGCTGCATCTCCAGTTTACAGATTTATTGTTGTTTCACAACGACTACTTTTGATACTCGAGTACATTTTACTGCTCATACTTCACTTTTACTTCAGTAGAATTTTGAATGCAGGAGTTTGTACTGGAGTAATTTTTTTGACTAATAGCACAATGTAATTGTTAAATTTCCTCTCTTCATTTTATTGCTTGAACATCATCATAAAAGCCACTAATTCCTTCAATTAAAGCACAAATTCAATTTTATGTTGAATTTGGTTTTGTTTAGATTCAGTTTTGCATTTTAGCTATATTTATTGCTAATTAGCATTTTAAAGGGACTACTTTTTTTTTTAGATTTATCAGATATGTGTAATGAATAACTTGTACGTCTGTTTAAGATGGCATGGTCTGTAAGATGGCATGGAAATAAAATATTGACTTGACAGTAACCTTCTTATTCTTTTTGCTGATTCAGCTTAGCTTAAAAAAATAAAACAAAAAAGTACGTTCATAGCTATCTGACATGTTACTTCATGCTACAAATTATAAAATCCTGCAGCACAGCGACGCTCCCACAGTATCTCTTCTCTCCGGTAGGCGAAGAATCGCCGGTAGGAGGGTCACCTTTGTCTGCCGTCTGAAAATCAACCTTCCTGCTCCGACTTCCTTCCTGGAACTGACTCCAACAACGTCAGCGCACTCTCGCTTTCAGAGAAACAACAGCAGCAGCTCTGACCCGGTTTCACGTAGACACTTTGAGGCAATTCTATCGACAAACACGCTGCTGCTGCATGACTGTCTGACACAGAGACGCAATTAAAACTCTGATGCGAACGCTTCCAACCATACTTCTGTTTCAGCATTAAAGGACCACACCACCCATTTTGCATGTTTGAGCCTAATATATTTAATTTTCATTCATGACAATCATTTCTCAAAGCATACTACTGGAACGGTGAATTAAAAATGTTTTTCCTACCTTCCAGACCTCCACTGGTTTCAGTTCATTCTGCTATTAAAATCAACTTGTTGATACTGTAAACGTTCTTGGGATAGGTAATCCATCATCACCAACAAGACGTGTATTCAGGTTTTTTTAGAAGTTATGTAATTTTAGTGTTTAAGCTCAATAAAAAGCGTGGAGTGAATGTATGCCTCCACCGGGGAATATAGTCCCAAAAGAAGACCTGCGTTTATGGAAAAATTTAAAGGACCGTGACTTCATAAGGCTGTGTAACTATTAGCAGGAGAAACATGGATTTTTAAGGTGGGTGTATCACTTGAATATTTGATTTTGAAAGATTAAGAGATTTAGCAAAATATCAGGAAAGCTGAAATACGGTTTTATCCTTTGGGAAATGATTGTCAGTAACGTAACATGTATGAAAATTACATATATTAGGCTCAAACATAAAATGGCCGGTATGGTCCTTTAATATCTTTTTAATGAAACATTATTTTTTTAACACACATCCAAAAAAAAAAAAAAAAAANAAAAAAAAAAAAAAAAAAGTCAAGATGGGGTGTGCCATATCATATTTTTTGTTATAATACTGGTATAATTTTTTTTTCATGTGATAAAAATTTACCATATGATGATATTGCAGCGTTAATGAATTTTTCAGCAGTAAAAGGAAACAAAAAAAGCAACGCTGCAGCGCCTGATGAATTAGTTCCTAAAAAGGAGCTTCCTCTGTTCTTTGAAATGAGTTAGCTATAAGGCTAACTGGCTAACAGCACATACAATGTACATATACAAACTTCAGCACATACAATGCCAACAAAATGCTAAAATATTACATGCTAACGTTCAATATGTTAGTCTGAAGACGTGCTAGCATCCATTTGTATTGATATTGGTGATCAGAGTGGAGATTACTGAATATTAACCACCTGAGTCTGACTGAACCGGACAAAACCACGAACATGTGAAAACTCGGTGACTTTACTACGGTGACTTTGTATGTGCTGAGTAAATTAATTCTATATTCCATCTATTTCTACTGACTCTTATCATCATTCTTACTGTCAGCATATCTTAATTCTAATTATTCACCTGGTCCGCCATGTTGAAACCCGCTTCCTGTTTTTCTGTCTTGATGTTGGACAGCTTTAGTCCCTCACCAGGTTCCACCTTGATGCTTTTCTCCTGGATGATGTTATCATCCCGATCCAACAAGTAGCGGAGCAAAGCATTGTCCTTCTTTTTGGGGCTCCCCGGCTCCTGTTTCATGCTGAGTTCGCTCATGGCGGCCATATTGTCCCCTGAGGCTGACTCGGGCCCAGTGGAGTCTTTTCCGGTAGCTTCAGCCGTCAGCTTGGCCAGTTCCACAGGTGAGGTGCTATTCTGTAACAACCTGTGGAGAATTTTGTGTTTCTCCTTTAATGAGGTGGAGTGGGTGTTACCAGCCCCACCCACACCCCCCGTCCCACCCATGTGGTCCTTACAGTTCTGGTCGTCGCCCAGGGGCCCGTGTGGTGAGCAGGGCTCGTTGTGCTCAGACTTGTTGGTGAGGAGCTGAAGGAGCTTGGTGTGGCTTTTGCTGTTTAGAAGACGGTTTGGGGCGCCGAAGCTTTCAGAGCCGCCGTCTCCTCCCTCCCTCTGCTCGTCCTCCAGATTTTGGGATGACAGCAAGTCTTGCTGCTCCTCAAAAGTTCCAAATAAGTCATCCTCTGAGCTAGCATTGTTCTTGGCTAGTTGGCTTCCAGTGTTGCTGGTGTGAAGGGGGCTCTGAAGGCTGCCTGGCTTTCTGTCAGGTGACTCTCGCCCTTCCATAAGTCCCTGGGAAACCCCTTGGGAAACCCCCTGACCCTGGCTGAGGGCTTGCAGAGCACTAAGGGAGTTGCTGCTGAACCCGGGGCCATTACCTGTGCTGCTGCATACAGAAGTGGGGGAGTGGAGGCCCGCTGCAGGAGAGAAAGCACCTGAAGGATTTTGGTGGAGGTGGGGGCTGCTGCTGCTGGTGCTGGGGCTCTGGCGGTGGCAGGGCGACATCATAGCACCCTGGGCCCCTGAAGTGATGCTGGGGCTTCCCTGGGCTGAAGGGCTGGCAAGTTTGAGTACATGATTGTTTCCCTGAGGGGTGGGAGCCCGACCTGACATGGCACCCTGACCCCCAAAACCACGGCCAGGCGCAGCATTGGTGGAATGGTGGGTGTTGCTGGTGATGCTGGTCTCGGGGGATGGGGAGGGACCAACCATGCTGGGTGAAGTCAGAGATGACGTGCTGCTCGTTGGCTTGGCCACACCCTGGTCACCAGGTACGTCTGGCGTCATGCCACCCATATTCTGCTCCCTGCAAGAAAAGGAAATGAAACGATAACGCTCATGTCATACACAAAAATCATCATGAGAAATGTGAGTAAACAGCAGCAAACAGCAAAAGTTTTGAGTAAATTAAGCTTGAAAACAAAAAAAAAAACATTTATACGTTTACCACCAAACCCACTGAGAATCAGCGCCCAACGNCTTGAAAACAAAAAAAAAAAACATTTATACGTTTACCACCAAACCCACTGAGAATCAGCGCCCAACGCTGCAGCTACACGCAGCTTTCACTTTAGCTCACCGTATGATTGAGTCTCACGGCTCTCACCAACACAAAAACCCAGCCGTGGCACGAATCCGAAACATCTAGAAGCTAAAGGATTTGGACCAAAGTGCTGCCTTGGAGGCAAAGTACATGTACAAAATAATCCTTTTATTTATTATTATTATTATTCTGCTGACAGGTGTCGGTGTCATTCAAGAACAGCGTGATATCATCTTCGAAATCTATGGGAAAGCAACTTAAAGGACCATACTGGCCATTTTGCATGTTTGAACCTAATATATTCAGTTTTCATACATGTTATGTTACTGACAATCATTTC
>VXCM01005885.1:0-35000 GCA_014773175.1 Lucifuga dentata
AATATTATGAAATTATTTACACTTACATATCAATGGCAAAAAGTTATAATACAAAATAGATAGTTACCATGGCGATATATTGACCTTTTTCTTTCAATTTCACGCAAGAACATATACTTTATTTGCCTTTTAGCTGATTATTTCCATTCATAAAGCTCGCTTCCACGGCGCCGCCATGTTGATGACGTCATACTCGGTAAGTCAGTAGATCATTTTTATCTGAGTTTTCCAGCCGGAGCTCTGACTTCTAGTGCCGTTCCAACATATTTTTCCAAGTAAGAAGTCGGAAAAATCTGAGTTCTGAGGTCTGTGAACGCAGCATCAGCCTTAAATGGAATCTCTGCAATCTGTGAAATCAGAAGATTTTCTGACAAAATTAACGTAAATCAATGCAAATATTTCATGTTTAATTCAACTTTTACATGTTCGCTCAGGACTAATGTTAGTGGTAGGTGTGGTTATTTACGATTCAAAATTAAACGATTCAGGTAACGATTCATAAAATTAAAAAATTGATCTTTTATGCTAGCAGCATAAGTTGTGTGAAGCATTTCTCGTGTGTGAAAAGGACACAAACGAGCCCGACAAAAGTAAGAACATTTGTAAAATATGAAACTCAGAAGTAAAATTTTGTGGCGACACGATGAACTCGTGGCGCCACTTAAAGTCTGAATGAAGACAGACGACATCTGCCTGACCTCCAAAAAACACAAGCCAGTCCTTACTATTTTATATGGAGGATATGCGTCCTTACAGCGTCGCCATGACAACGAGGGTGTTTACACCTGATTTTAAAATTGCACCGAAGAGATTTCTGTGAATAGAATTCAGTTTAAAGTTCATGAATTGTGCAAAAAGAGAATTTTACTGAAACGTCGTGTTTCAGTTGGAATTTCTTTTAATACACTCATAAGTTTTCAAAGTAGATTTTGAAAGAATATCTTCACTTTTTTCTACAATAATGTAATTTAGAAGACATAACCCTAACAAAATTTTCCAGAGTTTAACCGAATTGAATTGAATCAAAGCTTTGAAAATGGGAAGGTCAGAATCGATACCAGCCCAGAAGTCTCCTGATTTGTAATAACTGGGATGGGCGTGATCGTAATCCTGCGTGAATTTGCCATAGCTGTAATTTGAAAACCTACGATATCACGGAAAACACGCATCGCCTGATATTAGTCGAGGCAAACTGACGAGTCTCCGCCTCTAAACGGCAACGCTCAGTTACCTCCTTTTGTCCTCCGCATCCTGCCTCCTCTCCATCACGCCGTGCTGAGCGCCATTACCTCATTATCTCTCTACACGCTCAGCCACACACACACACACACACACGAATAAACATGCTCAACTNCCTCATTATCTCTCTACACGCTCAGCCACACACACACACACACACACGAATAAACATGCTCAACTTTGTTCCATTTCTCTACATTGCTGCCTCTCTCTCTCCCTCCTCCTCGCTCGCCCACCCCCACCCGTCTCCTATCTCCTCATCTCAGCTGCTTCTGTTTTTTTTTTTCCTCCCTCCATCTCTCCATGCAGATGGCGGAGCTGCTGGTGGTGATAAGACGTTCAAAGTGTGTCTGCCCTGCTGGCAGCAGCTTTGTACGGCAGCCAAAGCAAAGAAAACATTAATTAAACTGTCCTGAAATTCATTTAGTGCATTAATTGCTGATTGGAAAGCAGATGGGACCGCCCCGCATGTATGCATGTGCTGTGTATGTTTAGTCATGTGTGTGTGTGTGTGTGTGTGTGTGTGAACATGACATATCCATAAGCAGACAAATCACTTTTTGGTCTGCTAGTGGGCGGGGCCAATGATGATGATGACGATGATGATGTCAGTCGGGTCCAGAGGAGGATATTTTAAAGATATTGCCCAGATTGCCATGAAATTTAGCGAGAATGATTTTGGTGACCTTTAACCTTTCCTCTATTGGCAGCGATGGGATTTTTTTTTCCCTTGACCGACACTTTAAACCAAAGCTGATATCTAAATATTAATAAATTAAAAAAATACAGATTGGGCACAATTTCCCACACAAAACTACATGGAAGCACAACTCTGAATTTATGGCAATTTCAATCTAACTATGGTGCTTACATGACCAAAAAAAAAAAAATCAATTATCGATTTTCTGAGTATAATCAAAGTTTTAACATGTATGTAAATATACTGGCTGTTGTTTTTTTGTGATTGACATAGATTTTCCTGCCTGATATACAGAATTCCCCGTCAGCGTCTCCTCTGGCGTGGTCGCAGCCACGAGCAGCGTCTTAATAAAGAGACGTGGATCTACACGCAGCAGTAAAGGACAAAAACAGTCTGTCCTGTCGTGTCCTACGACGGCTCTCAGGCTGCATCTGATTTCAAAAGAAGTAACAGCTCGGATTTTGGATTTGTATGATCCCAAGTGTAAAATAAAGCGTAGCAGGAACGAGGAAAAGCTCAGCCAAATCCTGGAAGTACGACTTTGTTTCAGAAAAATAAACCATCAGCGTGAGATGGTCAAACTGAAGGAGCATACCGGTGAGTTTGCATGATTGAGCCCAATAAATATGTTACTACCAACCATTTTCCAAACATCCTGCTGGAGAGCTACATTTTAGAATTGTTTTTTCCTACTTTCCAGACAGCCGTAGTCTCAGTTCATTCCAATAAAGCTAGAAAAAGCAACTTTTCAAGACTTAAAACATGTTTAAAATAAATAATCCATCACAGAGAGCACCATGTCTTTAAATTTTCTGTTGTCGTTGCTCGAGCCAGTCCAACATGGAGCTGCACAGAAGAAAATGTATGTCTCCGCCAGGAAATATAGTCCCTCTTACTGAGAAATTTAAAAAATGACTACAGCTTCTACATACAGATGTACATTTTAGCAGGGAAACGTTGAATTTTAAGGTGAGTCTATCATCTGAAAATGTGATTTTAAAAGATGAAGGGATTTTATGGAGCCCCTCAAGTCTGAAATAATGATGTTTTTATCTTGTGCACATGAGATAATAACTTGTGCGCAACGTTAAAAAAAAAAAAAAAAAAAAAGAAAACGTTATTCAGGACTTTAGGGGCTCCATATAGTAGGAAAACTAAAATACTAAAAAACTAAAATATATAAAAGATTTTATATAATAAAAAAATATATTTTGGAAAATGGTTGGCAGTAAAGTTACCTGTATGCAGGTAGTATTTATTGGGCTTAAACATACACGGTATGGTCCTTTAAGCCCAAATTTATCTGTGTAGCCCAATATCAGGGTTTTACAGGTCCTTGATTCTCAACCAAGCCTAAATAAAGAAGAAAAGGAAAATCTCACAAAAATAAGGAGGAAAAAAAACAGAAGAAAACTTTCCAAAGTTTAGACGGTTGGCGACACTTTTTGCCAGCTGGAAGTGGAAAAGATCAAAAACAGTCGAAACACTTTATCACCTGCTGTACGCCACAGAAATGTGAGACATATTTCTGCACAATTAGTCACAGACCACTTGTGGTTTGGCTCTGCGTGCTTCCAGGTTGGAGGCTGTGTCGATGCCTGCTGGGAGCCGTTCTGTCCGACCGCGCCGCCGCCAAAACGCCTCCACATCTGACTGGAAATACATCAAAAACAACAGGAGCGGCGCGCAGGCTGCTCCTTATTTCACATGAAGCATCGCAGCCATTTGCTCAATTGATCCCGTCGGGAACCAGAAAGTGGGAGATCAATCTAATGGGCGATCAATCTGCCAATGGCGGGCTTCCATCACGGCGGAGCCGACAGGGCGGCGTGCCACTGCGTCCCAGTCAATAAATACAGCCGTGATTACATGACACAAATCCTGTTCATTCTCAATAACATCTATGTCGCTGATCATTCTCTAAAATGTATTTGAACGAGTAAATTATACTTTAAATTTATACTATAAATTATTAGCAAATTATACCCATGTACAGTTTTGTCTTTTATCAACACAACGACAAAATGTTAATATATTCTTCTGTTTTTATGCATACATTCATCCTGCAACATATCTGGATAAGCATGATTGTACATGTTGATGACTGTATGTACTAGGGTGATACCAAATGTATATAAGATGAATAAGTTATGTAATTCTAAAGATATCCTAATTCAGCAAACGTTAAGCATATGTAATATTTATTTACTTATTGTCTGTATTATGTGATGAGGCGAACATATGTGCTCTTGGTTGTTTTTTTTTCGTGTATTCTCTGCCACATTAACTCTGTATGTGTTGGTCTCACTTACCCTAAGCTTATGAGAATAAAATTATTATTATTATATTATTATTATGATTAATGAGCGGTTAAGTTTAGTTGAATAAAGCTCCTTGAGGCGTGTTCGTGGTGTGAAATGCTGCCCCCTGGTGGCGGTGCTGTTTTATGCAGTTATACAAAGCAGTTTCTTGGCGCTTTCGTCGGCAGAACACGCTTCAAACCGTCTACGCGGCTCTTACGGTTTCACATCACACCACGCCTCCCAAAAAACAAAAAGTGGTGAAACGCCACAAGTCTGCACCTTAAATTTTTTTTTACATCTTGTCTCTACGTTGAGACCTCTGACTTATTAAAGGAAAAATGACAAGTGTGTTTTCAGCGCAGCGCTGCGCTCATCAACCAAAGAGGGTTATTTAAACTGTTGTTGAACAAGATATTTCACCCCAAACTTCTCTGGATGAACACGAAATTTATGTCAATAATAACTACAAATAAACACGTGTGACCGGTGCGATCACTCTGCGTTGCGTTAGTAGAATGAAGGGACCGGCAGCAGGCTTCTCTGGAACAGGTCAGGCAAAATGAAATACATTTTAAAAAAAATCCTCTACTCCTGCAGAAAAGAAAAAAAAGAAACCGGCAGCGTTATCAGCCTGCACGATATCAGGCCACTAACTTAATCTATCCAAATCTAAATAAATTTAAGGGCAAATCCGTATAAATTTTTACATTAATAGATTCCTAATCACAATATCAGACTGAATTTGATCAATTTAAACACTTTGGTGGTTATATAATAAGCACCCACCTCTCCCACAGACAGTATCGATGAAAAGGGGAGAGGGAGGGCGGAACCGGAAGCTAATAGCCGCAAAGAATTGGGTGCAGGAGGGGACACAAAAGGTGGAGGCTCAAATTAGTCAGGTATTAGGAAAAGCAGAAAAAAAGAAAACAAAACAGATTTTGTGCAGTTATACAGCCAGTGTATTAATAACCCGGTTACACACGCACATCAGCTATAAGCATCTCAGTAAAAACTGAAAACACAGCTGTGCTTCCTTTTGTAATTTAAATAGCAAGAAAAATCGCAGATTAGATCAGAACATGGACGACTGCTGGATCTGAAACTGTCGCCTGGAGCGGCATGATTTTGGTAAAACATGCGAGTCCAGCAGTGAGACTCGATTAGACTCAGATTTAGGAGGCTCTGCTGATTTGAGCCTTAGAAAAGCTGCGTATGATGGAACATGAAGCTCTAACAGGCACATAACTCAGCCTTACACACAGCATTCGCCCTCCTCGCCTCGCTCACATCATTTTCATTTCTCTGATGTGAAAGAGAAGCAGGCAGCTTTTTGTGCAGAATGTGACACGTTACAGCTACTTTTCTGCCTCATCTGGCCAGAAATCCGTGAAATAACTTGGGCTCCTCCAGCAGCATTCATCGCTCACACTCATCCACCAATACTAAGCAGCCACATGCAAACACACCAATATGCTAACACACACACACACACAACACACACACAGCGCGCACAAAGGCAAACGCTCATCCTACGTGCAAACAGATAATCCACATAAAACGCCACTGCAGGACTGAGACAGAGTTAATCATGGTTTTTCCCTCTGCTGCTCTTCAAACAGCTTTTATGTTTTCACCCAAATGGTTTTGCTTTTTGTTAACAACTTTCAAAAAAGCTAAAAGGTTCTAACTTGTGGAATATAGCACTTCCTGTCTACGTGCACTATGTTAAATGTAACACTTCCTGTCTACGTGCACTATGTTAAATGTAGCACTTCCTGTCTATGTGCACTATGCTAAATGTAGCACTTCCTGTCTATGTGCGCTATGTTAAATGTAACACTTCCTGTCTACATGCGCTATGTTAAAAGTATGTGCGCTATATTAAATGTAACACTTCCTGTCTCCGTGCACTATGTTAAATGTAGCACTTGCTGTCTACGTGCACTATGTTAAATGTAGCACTTCCTGTCTATGTGCACTATGCTAAATGTAGCACTTCCTGTCTATGTGCGCTATGTTAAATGTAACACTTCCTGTCTACATGCGCTATGTTAAAAGTATGTGCGCTATATTAAATGTAACACTTCCTGTCTCCGTGCACTATGTTAAATGTAGCACTTGCTGTCTACGTGCACTATGTTAAATGTAGCACTTCCTGTCTACGTGCACCATACTAAATGTGGAGAAACACCATTTTATCCTGCCTGTGTACTTGTATATGGATGGCTTGACAATAAAGCTCTGATTGATTGATTGATTGATTGATTGGTTGACTGATTGATAATGAAAGCAAACATGAATGCGACTGAATAGCCTGACAGATTTTTAGCTAACGTTGCTCTGATAACAGCTGCAAACATCCACAGCTCTTTGTTAAGGAGCGCTAAGCTAATCTGGATAATGAGGCTTTAAGCAGAGGAATCCTTTAATTAGTGCATTAATAAAAGTGAGGTCAATTTCTGTAATTATGTAACACGTGTAATATAACAGAGGATATGTGTGTGTGTGTCAGAGTGTGTATGTGTGTGTTATGAAAGGATGGCTACTGTTTCTGCCCATGTAGATTGATTCTAGTTTTTTTTTTTGTTTGTTTTTTTTAGTTTGGGGTCTACATGTAACGTTATAAATGCGCTGAATCAATTTGTGCGCATTACGTTCGTTAACGGCTTTATGTCAGGCTGTTGAGCTCAAACATTTAGTGTGGGAATGTGAATCGCTCTGTGCCATCGATAACAAACGGCTATCGTAACCTAGCAACCGCAGCTATGTGCATTTGACGTTGTGTGACATCTTGAGGTCGATTTCATCTGCATTTCAAACTAACTCAAACTCTGTAACACTGGTGTGTGGGCGATAACTTATTTCATACACAAAACAAATTAAAATAACATTATTTTAGAAAAGCTTTTCTAAGGTTTGGAAATCTTGGCAGCTGCATCACTATTTTTGCTTCCATTCCAATCCGCAAAACCACTGGGAGGGTTTCGTGTGTGTGTGTGTGTGTGTGAGATGGGTGTTAACGGCTAAATGAGTCTGAGGCGACGGAACATCTCATTACCGTGGAGATGGGAGGTAAACATATCCTTCAACGAGGGACTGTGACAGAGAGGACTAATTAACAAGCAATTAAACACTTTCTTAAGACGGGGAGGGGAGCGACGGGCAGGATACACAAATACACACAAACAAACCTACACAACGGAAAGTCACACTTGCTGAAGAGAACATGTAAGGACAAATGTAAATACACACACAAACACAATCAAACAAACACGTGTTCAGACCTAACGTTCAGAACAAAATTAGGAACTACTTTACGCAGATCTGTAACTGTGGTTCCTTCATCGTGTTTGTTGCTTATATTCCCATAGCGTGAAAATATGTAAATTAGATGAAGTTATGTCTATATTGTCACAATCGCATCATTTCCACATTTGCCAAAATTCATCAACAAAATACACCGGCAAAAGAAGTGTCTGAAAAAATTGAGGAAATTCTATGTTTTGCTGGTTTGATGTCGGAGAAGAGACGAAAGAGAAAACTGCAAATTTCAGAAAAGAGAAATGCTAATGCCAGAAACCTCCATGCTGCTTTTTGCTGTGATTGGGTTTGGGGAAGCTTGCATCTGACCAATCAAAAGGTTTGATTTGGAGGGCTTGAGAAGATTCTCTGGATCCTTGAGAAGATCTCATTTACTCTCAAGGAGGTCTTGTTTTCCTGAACAAGTTTCCATGGGTCTGTGAGGAGGTTCTAGATGTCACTGAGGAAGTTCTAGATGACAATGAAGAGGTTCTAGATGACAATGAAGAGGTTCTAGATGACAGTGAGGAGTCTCTAGATGTCATTGAGGGGGTTCTAGATGACAGTGAGGAGGTTCTAGATGTCATTGAGGAGATTCTAGATGACAGTGAGGAGATTCCAGATGACAATGAGGAGGTTCTACATGTCACTGAGGAGGTTCTAGATGACAGTGAGGAGGTTCTAGATGACAATGAGGAGGTTCTAGATGACAGTGAGGAGGTTCTAGATGTCACTGAGGAGGTTCTAGATGACAGTGGGAGGTTCTAGGAAGTGAGGATATAACAAGTCTCCCCAACAAGATTCAAACCAGAATATTAGAGTACTTATGATCATTCTAGGAGTCCTTGTGGAAGTTTTAAGGGTCATTAGGGAGGTTTGTGGGGCCCTTGAGAACTAGGATTCCCTGAAGAGATTCTGGTAATCCTCCAAAATCTGTGAAGATTATTTAGGTCCTTGAGAAGGTCTCATTTATTCTCAAGGAAGTCTTGTTTTCATGAACAAGGTTCCATGGGTCACTGAGGAGGTTCTAGATGACAGTGAGAAGGTTCTGCAAAACAGTGAGGATGGAACAAGATCCCCAACAAGATTCAAACCAGAACATTAGGGTACTTAAGATCATTCAAAGGGTCCTTGTGGAAGTTTCAGGAGTCATTAAGGAGGTTCTGAGGACCCTTGGGAATGTTAAAGCTGTCTCTCAGAAGGTTCTAGGAATCTCTGAAAAGATTCTGGGCATCCCTTCAAAAATTTGTTGGATCCTAAAGAAGTTTATCTGGATCCTTGAGATCTTGTTTTCCTCAATAAAGTTCTAGAAGTTGAGGAGATTCTAGGTGTCAGTGAGGACATTCTGAGGAAAATAATGAACAAGCCTCTCCAATCGGATTAAAACCAGAACGTCATCATTCAAGGCATCAGTCTTCCATATTCTACATCTACATGTCTGTTGAGGTTTGAAGCTGGAACGTTTCCCTCAGAGAACACACACCTTCACATAAAAAAACATTCACCATACGTTCACACCTGAGGGGAGCGAGTCCTCTGTACCTTTGTCGCTGAAGTCGTCGACCAGGATGACCTCGGTGATGAGCTGTGGCGGCGAGCGGTTCAGCACACTGTGGACGGTTCTCAGCAGCGACGACCAGCCCTCGTTATGGAACGGGATGATGATGCTAGTGTTTGGCAGCTTCTCTGTGTACAGCTTCTTTTTACAGCTACACACACACACACACACAAACAGAAGAACATCAGGGGAGGGAAGAAACACGTCTACACTTTCTACGTACAGTGTTTCGCTCAGTTGAAGGAAGGAATGAGATTTCATTTGTTCACATTCATCATCCAGCGGCATTCCTCTGTTCTCACGCGGGGATTCAGGGCTGATGTATGGATGTGTTTGAGCTGAAATCCAGGGGTAATTTTCTCTGGACCACCATTCAATCCATTTCCTATCATTTGTTGTTACTGTGATATCTGTATTGCTCACACCTCAGCAAAAAAAAAAAAAAAAAAAAAAAAGATGGAGCTCCTTCCATTTCATGTACCCATTCTATCCATTCATGTATAGATGTCTCCTAATGCACATTTATAATTAAAGATGTTTATACCTTGAAAACTTGCTGAAAATTTGCTATTTTGAAATTTACAAATAGGGATAATCTTCCTAAAACCGTGAACAAAGTGATTTATGGGCTGTCATGACGCACAACAAAAGATTATGGATTAAAGACAATAGAAAACAGTTAAAAATACAATGAGTAATAAATGACAGAGTGCAAGCTGTTAGAAGATGTCAGCTAAAAGCACAAAAGTGCAAAAGAAAAAACAAAACAGAAAAAACCCACAAATGGGATTGTTTTTTCATTTTTTCATTAGCATTCATTTATTCTACATTTCTTGTATTTGTTTCAACGCATTCTGGTCTTTATTCCTCTGGCCTGCTTTTGCAAATTAGCTTACTTCTGGATTTCGAATGAGGAGGTCCAAAGATTGCACCAACAAGCCAAAGGCACTCGGGGATCAGCCTGGGCGGTCAATATCAGAATTTTAAAACACTGGCCTGGATATGAGACTTCTTTCTTCCTAAATGGCTCCAACTCTGCTCATCCTGTAACTCCAAAGGCTCCAATATATTCTCCTTGTGGAGGTTTTAGGGATCATCAAGGAGGTTTTGGGCAGTCTCCAAGGCTGAGAAGATTCTGGGTGTCCCTCCAAAAAAATCTGATGGGTTCTCGAGGAGAATCTCTGGATCCTTGAGGTCTCAGTCATTCTCAAGAAGGTCTTGTTTTCCTGAACAAGACTCCATGGATCATTGAGAAGGTTCTAGGTGTCACCAGTGTCGTGAAAAGTATTGTTTTTCTGATACAAAGCTCTACACTTAGCAGCTTAAAGACTCTGACAGGTTGCTGAGAGGAGCTCAGAGCAGCAACGGTCATGACAAGGTCCTCCTGCATCCTGACAGCTGTAATTTTATTATTTGTAGAACATACAGTTGTTATCAGCCGCTAACATATGCTTGGATGACAGGTTACAGCAATCACCTCATACATGATAAACACGGCAAACGTTAGGAGGAGCTAATCAAGGAGAGAGAAAGTGTGTAGTGAACTGTGTCGGTCAATCAGTCTGCGTGTTATTCATTCAAATATGAACGCTGGCAGAAGGCAGGCGGAGTGATTGACAGGCAGCCGGCCAGCGAATTTTAAAGAATCCTGTCCAATTCCACAGGGGACAGAGCTGTGTGTGTGTGTGTGTATGTGTGTGTGTGTGTGTGTGTGTGAGTGTGTCCTTCAATTAAATCTTGTCAGCGCAGAGAAATCGAATGTGTCAGTGCCAGACCACGAAGCGAGCGCCTTGGAGGCACAGACAACATGCCAATCAGCAGGAGGAAGACGCTGCCTGCAGGGCAGACTGGGTGGAGGTGTGGAAGTGGGGCAGAGAGACCATCGTTAGTGGGGAGAGCAGGTGTGTCCGTCTGATTGGTCATGTAAGAATGACAACATGTGTGTGACAGGTTCAAGGCTGCCGTGGTACACAGAGCGTTCCCATGTTAATAATTCAGTTCTAACGAGATTGTGTAAACACCTTAACAAGATCGACTTGTTTTGAAGGCCCATATCACCTATTTTGCATGTTTGCGCCTCATATATTCAGTTTTCATACATGTTACGTTACTGACAATCATTTCCCAAAGGATAAAACCATATTTCAGCTTTCCTGATATTTTGCTAAATCTCTTAATCTTTCAAAATCAAATATTCAAGTGATACACCCACCTTAAAAATCCATGTTTCTCCTGCTAATAGTTACACAGCCTTATGAAGTCACGGTCCTTTAAATTTTTCCATAAACGCAGGTCTTCTTTTGGGACTATATTCCCCGGTGGAGGCATACATTCACTCCACGCTTTTTATTGTGCTTAAACGTTAAAATTAAATTAAATTATTAATAATAATGATAATAATAAATATTATTTGTATAGCACCTTTCACAGACAACAGGTCACAAGATGCTTCACAGAGTAATATAAAACAATAAAAAAATAAAATCAAGAGACCGTAAGTTTTACCGAATTCCATAACTTCTAAAAAAAACCTGAATACACGTCTTGTTGGTGATGATGGATTACCTATCCCAAGAACGTTTACAGTATCAACAAGTTGATTTTAATAGCAGAATGAACTGAAACCAATGGAGGTCTGGAAGGTAGGAAAAACATTTTTAATTCACCGTTCCAGTAGTATGCTTTGGGAAATGATTGTCAGTAACGTTACATGTATGAAAACTGAATATATTAGGCTCAAACATGCAAAATGGGTGGCACGGTCCTTTAAATTACAGTTGAAATGATATGAACCAGTTGACAAAATCTAAATATTCATGAAGATTTCAACATTCTGTCACATGTAAACACCTTATTCTAGTTTGATTCAGCGCTCTGATTCTGCAAATCTACCAAAAACAATATTTCCACTGATTTCATTGGTGTTATAATTTGGAACAATGACAATTGATTTGGAGTAACGACGCTGTAAAGATGAAGGCAGGAAAAAAAAGCAGGAAGGACAGAAGGAAAGGGAGAAGGATGGAGAGGAGGCCAGAATCAGCTCTGACTTCCTGCTCACTCTGAATCTATTTCCATGACATTTTATTGATAAAAGGATGCATCAATATCAGGAGGAACCGCTCTCAGCACTTTCTGCTTTTCACAAGATTAATTACAATTACATGGTGACCGTTCTTATTTTGCTCTGTTAGCAACACCAGCTAACAATGCTGATGTGAGTCAATTAGTCTGTTTGTCTGACCCAGAGTTTGACCAGAGCTGAAAATCTCCACAAATACGACTTTCTGTGGATATTCATGTTCTCCGGAGGATCAACCCGATTGTTTCTGGAGATCCTGTGACCTTTCCTTAAGTGCAACTATGAGGTTACATGAGGTCACCTTTTACCAAAATGTTAGTCCTTGACGAGGGATTTCAACAACTAAGACCAGATTTCCATGAAATTGCTGTAGCTATTCATGGTCCACAGAGGATGAATCCTAAAGTTTTGGTGACCACCTAGCCTTTCCCTCAAGTTCCACCATCATTCCAAACTTCCAGCTCTACACAAGAAAAGTCCAAATCTACTGTAATGGGTTGTGATTTTTCCTGATAATGTTTCTTGGTACCCAGAGGATGAACCTTTCCATTCTTCTCTCACCAAACCGTCAACTTCATGTCTTATCATCTAAAAGGCATATTAAATTTGCTGATTACATTCATGTTCTACAGGAGATAAACCTGTTTTTGTTTTTTTTTTACTCCATACTCTTTGTTGCCACATGCTTTAAAACTTTACATTTTTAGCCCCACTGCTGGTAAGAACAGCAAAATTACCTGTTCTAATGTTCCGTAAATTAATCTATAATTTAACTTGTTTACAGAATTCAGGTATTATGTGTGTGATATTCTGACATAAAGATATTTATGATTTTACAGCAACATCATCTTTGTTTTTTGTCAATTAAAATGATGTGACTCACATTTTAATCGTCATGGCGATGATTTCATATTGGCTAAACTGACACTGGATCATTGATTATTTGCTGTTCATATTATTCTGTAATATTTTCTTGTTTTTGATCTTTGTAATNTGGATCATTGATTATTTGCTGTTCATATTATTCTGTAATATTTTCTTGTTTTTGATCTTTGTAATTTACCTGTTTCTACATGGCTACATTCACATCACATGCTGAAGTGGCCCAGATCTGATTTTTTTGTCTCCATGTGACTCAAATCTGATTTTTTCATATCAGATCTGGGCTACTTGTCTACAGTATGTGGTCCTAGATCTGATCCGATCCGATCTCTGGTGATGCGACCGCTGTCTGACAGCTCAGATCGGAATTCATATGTTTTTTTTTAACGTCTCACTTCTATGCGTATATCGAATCTCGTCCGTATTCAATGTCGGCGCCTCATAGCAGCCTGTTAAAAATAAATATGGAGGAGAGCAACAACAGCGATGGGGGTCAGAGGAGAGACGAGGAAGTTTTAAGTTTGTTGGATATAAATGGAGAAGCTTCTATCCAACTTAAACTTGAAGGAATATATCATAACCAAGTAGTTTTTGAGGAAATGGCATGAAGGGGTATAAAAGAATATGGCTTCAGTGCCAACGGAAAATAATGTTTGTACTGTCGCACAAAAATGACAGTTATTGCTGTTCTTGCTCACATTTTAGTTAAATCTGCATGTGTGACAGTTTAGGACCTCAGCGTGTTCACATGGTGTCAGATACATGTTACTACAAACATGAACATGAACCATCAACACAAAAAAGATCAGATCTGATTTAAAAACTCAGAATTAAGGCCTGTAATGTGAACAGAACTGATGTCTCACCTGGTGGTGTGAGGAGAGGGAATCTCTCTTTGAATAGCCTCTCCTGAGGTTTCTTCCATTTTCCTTATATAATAAGNGAGGGAATCTCTCTTTGAATAGCCTCTCCTGAGGTTTCTTCCATTTTCCTTATATAATAAGGTTTTCAGGGAGTTTTTCTTTGTCTTTTTAGAGAGTTTGGGCTGGTCAGGAACTGCTAATGTCTGGGTCTGTAAAGACCTTTGAGACGTTGGATGGGATCCTGGGCTACAAATAAATTTGACTTGACTTGATATAAGAGCATTTAAAAGGAATATTGAACTCTGTCATTCCTGCCAAGATATTTAAGTTGGAGATTCATAAAACGAGCAATTCTTGGTTGAATATAGCAGAATTTATTCTCGGTAGCTTTCAGCATGGAGGGGTCAGGTCAGAGATGTGTAAGGCCAAGGAAGGCCTTGATTTATAAACATGGATAAAAGACTCGGTCCTCCGGGGAAAGCATTCAAAGCTGCTTTCCACATGAAAGAGGAGAAAGGGTCAAGAGTCAGAGGAAAGTTCTTGTCAGGCTAAAGAAAAGCTGTGATTAAAGCCCTTTCACGATGCCTTTCGGTGATTGAAAGGGAGCACACGGTTCACGGGAGTCTGGACAGGATCTGTCTGAAAAAATATCCAAAACTTTACAAACTGTTGGCTATTTTTCACAACTTTTAATCCTCCTGCTCACAGAAGAAACACTGCAAACATCCATTCTGCTACCTGATACTTCCCATGAACATGAACTACACACAGTGAGTTCGGGGACTTTAACTTTCAGTTCAAAAATTCCTGATTCCTGAACAAACAAGTTTAATTTGAGATTATACTGTAATTGTTCTAATATCTGACAGCAGAGGAGCCAGTTCTTAAGTATACACACACACACACACACACACACACACACACACACTCGCGACTCACTTTGGGTGTCGGATGTCGGGGAGGGAGCGGTTCAGGGAGATCCGGTCGCTGACGTAAATGTTGAAGCCGTTCTCTCTGTAGGCCTGATCCACCCGGTCAGCATCTGTCAGAGGAAACGGCTTCCCTTGTTCACCATTACCTACACAAAACACACACACAAACACACACACACACACACAGACCATTTCAAAAATTCAAATTTTAACATTTCAGGTAACATCACTTACAGTATTCTGTGAGTTTTAAGCAAATTTGTAAGATCAAGATTCAAACCTGGATGAGAAGAGATTTAGCAAAATATCAGGAAAGCTGAAATACGGCTTTATCCTTTCGGAAATGATTGTCAGAAACGTAACATGTATGAAAATTTAATATATAGACTCAAACATACAAAATGTGTGGTATGGTCCTTTAATGACAGCATCATCCAGCTGGCATGGACTCCACACGTCTGTAAAAACCTGATGAGCCAAGTTATCCCAGCATGATGCCACAATGTCCCAAAGAGCTTCTTGTCATGTTCAGACTTTCTGATTATTAATACATTTACATGAAACACATCACGGACTTTACATGTGGTCTCAGACTTTTGGACCCCAGTGGAAACAAAACAAAACATGGAAACAAAAGCCCCGAACACACACACAAACACACACACAGCGTGAACACTAAGCTAATTTCAGGAGTGCATCAAATTACACTGTGCTGCGCGTTTCATTAGCCGCTCGTCAATAAACTCCACAATACACACACACACACGCACATGCATGCATGGAGGCTGATCTACAGTCAGAGCGGAGCGCGGTATTAAAGCCCGCTGCCTTGTTCCATTAGGCAGGAATGATCTGTCTATATTCCTGAAGGTAAAGACTGTGGAAAATAACTCTCACTTTAATGGCTCATTTCAGAGATAAACTCTTCTACTTAACGCTCTACTTTTCTCTGCATAATAAACTGCTACAAAGTTCACCTAAATTACATTTTTACACCCCACTAAAGGGAGAAGCTGAACATGTAGCATGAAATAGTTTTAAAAAATACTCTATGATGTAAATTTCTGTTTTGAGTTTCGTTTTAAAGGCTTCTAAACTTTAAGCCGTTAACGTTCTTACCTGGAGCCACAAAATAAATGGAGGGTTGATTCATAAAACACGGTGCCAGATTTAATGCGTTGATACAGACAAATATCATGACAAAACCACGTTTCCTCATTCATAATCATCTGTTTCCATCAGCTTTTATCCTTACTGCACTATTTCCTCATTTACATGTTGGGGAAGCAATTCATAAAACACACTGCCTCACACCATGCACCGGGACTCTCTTTAGTAACTGGATCTCTTATATCTCTTAAAATTTGGAGCTCTAAGGCAGAATTTGTGTTTCCTTTGCTGATTTAACATGTTAATTTGCATGAAGCCATATAAATTGTGACTCTTAAATATGAAGCAGCTCATTGTATTTTTTTTACCTGAGACACACCTGAAATGGGTGTGGTAATTAACCGTGTGGTAATTAACTTACGAATGAGCTTAGCTTAGCTCAGAATTTTAGACAATTCGACTATATTTCTGGGATTTCTTACATGAACAGCTGTCCTCAGGTCTGGACTCTGACTTAGCCATTCCATTCCATTCCATTCTGATTGGATGATTGATTGATTGATGTGTTTTTGGATTGTTTTCTTCCTGCAAATCCAACTTCTATTAAGCTTCAGATAACAGACTCCTACCCAGACATTGTCCTGGAAAGCTTCTTGGTAGAATTTTGAATCCATTGTTTCTTAAATGATCGAAATCTCTCCAGGCCCTGAGGCAGCAAACCATGACGGTGCTTTACAGCTGGTTTTGTTGGTGAAATTGACTTATTTCTCCCAACATGGTTTATGCATTTCTGCCAAAAAACTCATTTTTTGCAGTATTTTTGGAGAGGAGTGGTTTCTCTCTTCATTTTCCTTATTGTTTTTGGTATGATGAAGTCCCCGTCCTGGAACCAAAACTTGAGATCCACAAACAAAGTTTACTTTGAGAGTCTCAAACACTTGGCTCCACTGACTAAAATCTAGTCCATTTGGCACACAAGTACCTCCTAATTCCATGTAAAAGCCCATTAAACCTGTTACATTTGGAATAAGGAGGCAGAAGTGCGTGTCTCTGAAAAGCGCCGAGGCCAAATCGATGCTTATTGTAGAAGATTAACTGTGTTTAATAATGAACTCACAACTGTACTGAGAGCATTGATTCACACTGCTGCTGGGAGAGAAAAATCCACTTCCACAGAGTTTTGAAATAGTGCTGAAGTGTGTGTGTGTGTGTGTGTGTGTGTGTGTGTGTGTGTGTGTGTGTGTGTGTGTGTGGGTCAGAGCCTTGATTCTGAGTGTGTAGTAGAAGTGTGTTGTTTCAGAAGAGCCTTGTTTCTCCTGACAGACTTGCTTTAGAAACATGAGTTATGATGCAGGCCTTACAGTCAGAGACAACAAAACTTAAAAGTAGGATATTATTTGATTTGATCTCTTTGTATTTTACAATAATTTTTACCCAATGTGATTGTATTCTAGCGGGTTTTAATGATGGACAGTGCATTGGTATTTGTAATGGATATTAATAATCCATTGTAGGATTTGTTTTACTGTTTATCCTGCTCAGTTGCATAAATATGTATTTTATTTTGTTTGATAATTATTCTAATGTTGTAATGTATTGTACTGTGGATTGTATATCTTGGGACAAGCTTTGCAAACTAGCCTTGGCTAAAAATGCTAAGATGTGCAGCATTAGCTTATTCTATGAATGATATATGTCTCTGCATCCTATCAAAATAAACATTTAAATAAATAAAAAGGCACATTTGCTATGGCTGCTCTTCATATGCTATGATCGAGAAATGTTGGTGGTTTCATCAAGACACTAATAAAGATTCTGTTCAAACCCAGAGCCGTGTATTAAGATGCAGAAGAAGAAGAAGAGCAGTCTTCAGTCTTCTGTCGTTATCACAAAAGTACAAAATTACTCAAAAGTCAATAGATTACCCTGTAGTTGGTTTAGAGTTAGTTTGGATCATGTTCACGCCACAACAAATCCAGATTGTGGGTTTGTGACCGGACTGAGACCACCTCCTCACAGGGTACACCGCGGGATAAAAGTACTGCACCTTCCTGTATTTTTGTGTAAACTTTTCNTTTTTTTTTTTTTTTAGTGTGTTAGAATAAGAAAAAAAACACCAATAGGTTAATAGTGTTAAGTAAGAAGACACTTTTTCGTTCGTAACCCAGGGACTGCCTGGGTTACGAACGAATTCCGTTCCCACGACTGTTCGTAAGTCGGATTTGTTCGTAAGTCGGAACAGTTACGTAAGGTGCGTATCTAGCGTATATATTTTACCTTTCTATGCATAAGAAACCAGATTTACGCTTTGGAGGTGTGGCTACGAAGGTTACAAAAAACAAAAAAAAGGCAAAACATGAACAACACACACAACACGGTGTTTACAGCGAGCGTGATCCTACTTAAAATAGCGACGGCTGCTGCACCACTGGCGACGCGCAATGNCACACACAACACGGTGTTTACAGCGAGCGTGATCCTACTTAAAATAGCGACGGCCGCTGCACCACTCGCGACGCGCAATGTTTTGACGTGCGTCGTAAAGTAGTGCATTATTCATTATTACGAATCATTGTATGTAACTCGAATTTTTAATTTAATAGGCTTTATGGCGGTCGATTTNTTCATTATTACGAATCATTGTATGTAACTCGAATTTTTAATTTAATAGGCTTTATGGCGGTCGATTTGTAAGTACGGGTCGTTCATAAGTCGGATGTTCACAAGTCGGGGACTGCCTGTAGTTAAGATTTGAAGAAGAATACCAGTATTATTAGTAGAGATCAAACAGAAAGTTAAAACATCTTCTTTGAGGTCAGAGGTCAAATGATTTTCACGTGTTTTCACTGACTTGTAGAAATACTGTCGTCATATTACTACTCTGAAATCCAAATTTAAGACTAAAGAATAGTTGAATATTCTGACTCAACTACCAATAAATGAATTTTTTTGTGTTTTAGTGGTACTTTGGTAAAGTTTACACAAAAATACAGGAGGTGCAGTACTTTTAGCCAGCGCTGTACTTCTAGATGACCTATGAACTGGATAAGTGGGACTTTTGTGTTTCCTGTGTACTGAGTAAACACGTCCTGAATAACAGAAATCAGTAAAGTTTGGACTCACCTGTGCGAGCGGCGTCTCTCCTCATCGCTTCGTAGTCGTGCCAATCTTTCCTCCGCACGCCGTCAGGGCCGACCTCAGCCTCCTTCCCCGTCTGGACAAACCCGTTAGAACACAGAGGAGTGTCACGGCTGGAAAATTCGGTTTAANCCCCGTCTGGACAAACCCGTTAGAACACAGAGGAGTGTCACGGCTGGAAAATTCGGTTTAAAAAGCTCTCGTTTAGACACTGGTGCTTGTTTGCGTTGTTGAAGTGAAACTCTTCTCTATTTGTGTCTCTATTCGTCAGAGAAACACAAAATCTGTGCCACAGCGTACTGTTCATGGTAATATCAGCACTGTTTTTTAATTTTTATGAGTAAAAATTTGTCATATGATAATGAAAATATGGCGGTGGGATGACGTGTTGATGAATTTTCACATCATCCGCAACAAGAAGAAACGAAAGTGTTGAACGTGTTTTGTTGAATTGCATACAACGTAATAGAGAAAGAGAAAACTTAAAGATAGCATAATAGGTTGTGGAAGGAACTGGGATCTAGGAGGAAAGTTGGGGACAAAGAGGAAAGAAGAAGCCAGGAGAGCGCTATATAAGTTTATTTTTAATACCAGATTAGACAATAGAACGCAGATGTTAGATTCAAGATGACGCTGCACACTCCGGTACAGTAGGTGCAATCCGCCAAAAAATGCAGAGAAGAAGAAGAAGAAGAAGAAAACAAACATGCCTGAAAGTAGCAGGTCTGATGAATTACTTCCAAAAAAAAAGGAGCTTCCTCTGTTGTCTGAAAATAGTTTGGCTACAAAGCTAACTAGCTAACAGCTAAACGTGGAAACACAACCAATTAAATTTCGCCACCTGAAGCAGAAACACCTGACCACAAAAAATTAGAAGTCGTGATTTGAACTCAGCCACGCATAACTGGAGCATTCTCTAGTTGTCCTTGACAAAATAAGCTAACGGTGGGGTGAAATTAGTGAAGCGGTGACTTCTTGTGATGTATGAACAGCATTAGCTTAGCCACTACACTAACCTCAGGTGAGTTCTTGTCTTGTGGTGGATTTGGACTTCAGAGCGTATTTAAATTTAGCGTCATAGATGCTAGTTAGCATCATAAACTGCCAAAGATCAGATCTGATGACATCATCAGTCATTTTATTGATGTTTTATAACGACTGAGGACGAGCAGCTAAAGCTAAAGCTAATCTGAGCTACTGTTTACAAGCTAAAATATAACAGAATTTATTTATTTATACTTTTACTGAAGGGGAAAAATTTTTACACTGATTCATTTTTATTCATGTAGGTACAGTTTGCAGTATTTTTTACTTCTAAAATCACCATGACAACGTAGTTCAGTATTATATTGTTCATATTATCTTTAATAGCACTATCAAAAAAAAAAAAAGGCATTCAGGTATCATGGTATAAATTTCTAGTCACCACACACACACACACACACACACACACACACACACACACACCACTGCCCTCAGGATCAGCACCATAAATGATTATTCTGAGCTCAACATTAAAATGCAAATGTACCATTTATGTCATTCTATCCGCTTTGGAAATGACTTTCAGCTAGAAAAGATATTATACAGTCTCAGCACAACAGTTAATCAGCTCCGTGGGAGGACACAATTAGAGAAATGTTGCTAATATGAACGACACACGAAACACCATGAAGCAACAATCAGCTGGAACAATCAGCCTGAGATTTAAAGGAAGAGCATTGTCGGAAACAATGATGATGATGACGATGACAACCAAATAAACAAGATTTACTGCACTGCAGAAACTGCAGTTGCATTATATGTATGAGAAAGACTTATTAGCATTATTGGAGTTTGGGAAGCTGTTAGCAGTAGTTGCTAACATGACGCCTGTGGTTTGGTCCATTTACCTGAGAATGATTTTGATTTGATGCACCAGCGCGGTCAAACAAACAAAGCATCAATACCACAGCCAATCAAATTTCAGATAATTGTGGAAACAAAAATCAAGATCCCAATTATTATACTATTAACTGCTGAGTCCCTCCTCTGTGTCAAATAATGAATGGTTAATTATTTTGATGGATGATGTTAGTGCTGTGGTCAATTAAAACCGATTTATATGACAAGGTCACGACGCAGAGCAGAACGCCGTCCTGCAGGCAGAAACGAAGGATGGAGAATTCAGGTGATTTATTCAGAATCAATTTAGGTTGACTGTAATGACAAAGACAGAACTTGCCAGTAAGTTTCCTCACAGGAATCGAGCTCAAAATGTAAAGCCTAGATTTTCTGATTCTTTTAAATGCCGCCATTTTGGGTCTGAGAAATACACTGATTGGCCAGTTTTGCTGCTGGACATGTACTGATTTCAGCAAAAATGATCATCCATCCATTTTCTACACCCGTTTATCCTATTAAGGGTCATGGGGGGGGGGGGGGGGGGNGCGGGGTACACCTGGACAGGTCTATCACATAGAGACAGACAAACTTATTCACACCTACAATCAATTTAGACTTTCCAATTCAGCTGACCTGCATGTCTTTGGAGAAAGCCGGAGCATCTGGAGGGAATCCATGCAGAGAACATGCAAACTCCACATAGAAAGGACCAGATTGGACTTGAACCCGGGACCTTCTTGCTGTGAGGTGACAGAGCTAACACTGAGCCACTGTGCCGCCCTCAATAATAATCACTATTAGTCAAATCGTTTGTCAGTCTTGTGAAATCCAATAAAATGCTGTTTTGGATGGTTGACAATGACAAAATCACCAGTATGGTCCTTTAAATGCTTTATTTTCACTCAGTTTGCACAGCGGTGCTGCAGCATGGGAGAACAGAAGTGGATCAGTGTGAAATTTTCATATTAAAGCATCACCAAGGTTTCAAAATAAACCCTAAATGGAAATAATAACATGGGAATCTGTGTAGAAATCTATTTAAAGGACCATACCATCATTTTGCATATATTCAGTTTTCATACATGTTACGTTACTGACAATCATTTCCCAAAGGATAAAACCGTATTTCAGCTTTCCTGATATTTTGCTAAATCTCTTAATCTTTCAAAATCAAATATTCAAGTGATACACCCACCTTAAAAATCCATGTTTCTCCTGCTAATAGTTACACAGCCTTATGAAGTCACGGTCCTTTAAATTTTTCCATAAACGCAGGTCTTCTTTTGGGACTATATTCCCCGGTGGAGGCATACATTCACTCCACGCTTTTTATTGAGCTTAAACACTAAAATTACATAACTTCTAAAAAAACCTGAATACACGTCTTGTTGGTGATGATGGATTACCTATCCCAAGAACGTTTACAGTATCAACAAGTTGATTTTAATAGCAGAATGAACTGAAACCAATGGAGGTCTGGAGGGTAGGAAAAACATTTTTAATTCACTGTTCCAGTAGTATGCTTTGGGAAATAATTGCCAGTAACGTAACATGTATGAAAATTGAATATGTTAGGCTCAAACATGCAAAATAGGTAGTATGGCCCTTTAAATCTGATCAAGCCTGATCTAAATTTTCACTTTTTCTATTTTTCAGTCTTTTCCAGATTCAGATGAATAATGACAAGCAAACGGTATATACTGTCAATAAAAAAAAAAAAAAANAAAAAAAAAAAAAAGTAAAGAATCCAGAATCTTTGTCACATCATCCATCCTTTCATTTCCCGTTTGTAACAGCAGATCCTGACATGCTGCATGCAGAGTCCACGCATGTGATTTCTAACACGGGACGCGGCCAGACGTGCCGCCCGTTTCCTTTTGGTTAAAATTTCAGAGCACATCACAGCTATATTCCAGCAGGGCTTCTCTGCTCTAACGAGACCTTGAAAAACAAGAGAAGGAGAAAGAAAAACGTTTGCAGCAGCCTGAGACGCTGTGTGAGTACGTCTGCGTAACTTAGCTTAAGTGCTGCTTTACGTGTGTGTGTGTAAGAGTGTGTAAGTGTGTGTAAGAGTGTGTGGGCAGAGGCGAAAGAGTGATGGGGATAGAAAGTAAAAGAGACAGACGAGTGTAGGCGAGAAACAGATTGAGATGAGAAAAAACAGATGTGGAAAAGAAAGAGAAGGAGGCAAACAAGTGGACGGAGCATCACACACACACACACACACACACACACACACACACACACACACACACACACACACNCACACACACACACACACAGCAGGTGGAGAGGACCGTGCAGAGACCGGAGAACAAACAGCCAGGGGAATTTAACTCCCAGAAAAGCTGTCGTAATCACTCAGCACTAATCAGCAGGAAATGGAAGTGGACACCGCATTAACCCGGCATTCCGCTGGAACATTCATTTCCTGCCTGACATGGAAGCGCATTCATTTTGATTCAATTCATTTCAATTCAATCCAATTCAGCTCAGTTCGTTTTGGCGTTAGCGTCATTCTACCTCCCTCTGGCAAAGGAGAAAATATTTCTCTTGGGGCATTAAGGCGGTGTCCTTACGAGGATTAATGAATAAAAAGAGAAAAACATGATCGCAACAATATAGTGCAGCATAAGCAAGAGTATACACCGATTAAACACAGGATTTAAAGGACCATACCATCCATTTTGCATGTTTGAGCCTAATATGTTCAATTTTCATACATGTAACATTACTGACAATCATTTCCCAAAGCATACTACTGGAACAGTGAATTAAAAATGTTTTTCCTACCTTCCAGACCTCCATTGGTTTCAGTTCATTCTGCTATTAAAATCAACTTGTTGATACTGTAAACGTTCTTGGGATAGGTAATCCATCATCACCAACAAGACGTGTATTCAGGTTTTTTTAGAAGTTATGTAATTTTAGTGTTTAAGCTCAATAAAAAGCGTGGAGTGAATGTATGCCTCCACCGGGGAATATAGTCCCAAAAGAAGACCTGCGTTTATGGAAAAATTTAAAGGACCGTGACTTCATAAGGCTGTGTAACTATTAGCAGGAGAAACATGGATTTTTAAGGTGGGTGTATCACTTGAATATTTGATTTTGAAAGATTAAGAGATTTAGCAAAATATCAGGAAAGCTGAAATACGATTTTATTCTTTGTCAGTAACATAACGTATGAAAATTGAATATATTAGGCTCAAACATGTAAAATGGGTGGTATGGTCCTTTAANTAACATAACGTATGAAAATTGAATATATTAGGCTCAAACATGTAAAATGGGTGGTATGGTCCTTTAAATACAAAGCGGCTCATTAACATGCTAATCTTCATTAGCTTTTACCTGAGACTCACCTGACAACGTGTTGGTAATGAGACAACGATGCTCAGGAAGCTTTATGAATGAGGTTCAGTTATCATAGCACCGATTTAGCATGAAGCTATGTAGTTAGCATGTTTTTTAAATTAAAATTAGGCCATGTTTCATTAGACTGTGAGTAAAAAAAAAAAAAGATGAGTTTTGGTGTCGGTTCCTCAAACCGGGCCTGATGGAGCTGATTCAGGCTCATTTCTTTGTGTTAACTCTGGAAATTAAATTTTAGAGCTCTGAGTGTAACATCATTAAATTTAGGGCTGTTTTATTTTTGACAGTGTCGGTCTGCAGCCTGTTTTACTTTCTTTCCCTTTTATCACGTGTTCTGTGATGGTCGTAGCATCACAGAAAGTCACGCGTGTTGTGACGTTCTAACATTCTTACCGACAGAAACAAGAGATGAAAAGCTGACGTACGACAAATCCAACTTGATGCTACAACTCATCTCTTTCCTCAGAGGGAAAAGAGTTGTTAGCATCAAAACATGTTGAGGCACATTTCAGCAAACACATAAAATATATCACTTCTATCCCAGTTTAGCTGCAGATTCAGATGACTTGCAGCTGAAATATAATCTGTGGGTGGTGTTTCTGGTTTTGGTCTTGTGGGTGTTCTGACAGATTGTTGTCTTCACACCTTCTGCAGGGAGTTTCACCTCCTCCCTGCAGAGCGGCTCATTATATTCTGTAATTAGCGTCTATTGTTGCGGCTTCGCTTTCTGCAGAGCTCCTTGTCGGATTCTGAGTCTCTGCTGCTTCCTGTTTAACCAACCAGATGTGGAATCGTTACGTTTCTCTCTCGGTACGATTCGCACCAAACGACATGAAGGCCGTCTGAGGAAGTGGTCTCAGTCCCACCACAATTAAATTCTGGAGCGGATTGTGTGTGAACATGATCTGAATGTAGTTTTGAAGCTGATCGATCTCGAAACGCAGAGGACTAGCTGTGCGCAAAGTTCAGCAAACGATGATTAGCCATAAAAAAATCAAATCAATGCTGTGAAAATGAGGACATCAACCTTACCTCACACGTCGTCTTATTAGCATGAACGTTAGCATGTTGTTGCTCAGTATTGATGTAATCTCTTAGTCAGTACATTTACATGCAATTTAAAGGACCATACTGGCAATTGTGCAGGTTTGAGCCTAATGTATTCAATTTTCCTACATGTTACATTACTGACAATCATTTCCCAAAGGATAATAAATAAATAAATAAATAAGCCAACATGAGAGCCATGCTATAAGCCGTACAGATCAGGTTTCATCGCCATAAAAACTGCAGCAATTAATTATTGATTTCCATGTTGGATAAGTGACAGAACATAAAGGAAATTCATCTTATATCAAGCAATGCTGCAGAGAGAGAGAGAGAGAGAGAGAGAGAGAGAGGAAAATGGCCAATTCCACCTGCATGACTGATCACTAATTAACTTCCATGTCTTCTTTTAATGGTTCTATTCATCTGAAGTTTGCTGCTTACGATGTATTTGTCCCTGGGTGAAGATAAACATGATGTACGGGAACGGAGACACGCTTTGATCTCAGTGCACGCGTGTGTATGCGTGTGTGTGTGAGAAAGAGACAGACTGCTAAAAAGCAAAGGAGTGTAAAGAATCTGTGTGTGAAAGAAAAGATTAACTCTCAGTACATTCACACACGTCAACGTTTTGATTAAGACAATAAATACATTTTTTTAACACCATAATTAGACTGAAACCAGTGTAAAAAAAAAAAAGAAAAAAAAAAAGCTTTTACTCTGAAAATCCACCCATCTATCCGTTCTTCATACCTGCTTGCCATGGATGTGTTATTGGTGATATTTTACATCGCTGAGACACTTCAGCCACGCAGCTAGAAATTCCCGAGCGTCCCTGAACTGCACGCCGGACTGGTTTTAGGACAAAATGAATCAGCAGCTTTTTTATGGCTTGTATGGTGGGATTGCTTTCATCTCTGCTATTTGTCACAGGAATTACTCCTCAGAACTATTAAAGTCCTGCTCCTGAAGCATTTCTTCATCCTCTCTCTCATTAGCCCGCCATGCTTCTCATCCTTAAGATATCCACTAAGCATTTTTTGTGCACTGTTGTCTGGAAAATACCTCACACATCTCACCTGCCCGGACTGAAAAGGTCTCAGAGACCTTAAAAAGTAGCGGAAGCCGAAATAAAAATGCCACGCTCGCCTCTGACACGTCGCCACGTCGGCTTTATCCCTCTGAGGATGTTTCTGCACAAAGGAGAAACTTTTTATCAAACGCTGACAGCAAAAATCAGAAGAAAATGCCACAAATCTCTTGGGTCGAACTTGTCGCCTTTAAAGTTTCTAGCAAAGCGATGAGGAAAGTTTTCGGAGGAAGAGAGAAACCGCTGAGATCACAGGACTGATTTTACCGGTTGTTTGTCCATCAACGCTGTAAACACAAGGACGGTTTGTTATTTATCATGTTTTTATGTGTTTTATGCTGTATTACTGCAATATTACTGCAGCAGGAAGTTTCTCTAAGAGTACCATGAAAACGCCAGGTCAGTCATTTATCATAAATACATACATTAAAGGACCATACCACCCATTTTCATACTGACAACCATTTCCCAAAGGATAAAACCAGCTTTGAAATAGCTTATTTATTTTTTGATTTGATTTGATTTTAATTTTGATTTGATTTTATTTTGATTTTATTTTATTTTGTGATTTTGATTTTATTATTATTTGAAATAGCTTTGAAAGTTTGTCGTCCCTCAGCTGCATGAAATCTGTCGTACCGAGGAAGAGGAGTGAACAGAAAGAGAACAGAGAGGAAGAAGACCACTGGTGGATTTACTCTGTTTGGTGCGTGCATGTGTGTGTGTGTGTGTGTGTGTGTGTGCGTATGTGTAACGAGCCGTCCATGTCTCTCTGAGGACGAAGTTTCAGTCCACCTTCAGTCAATAATTCCCTTTTCTGTTTCCTGTTTCCTGCTGAGAGCCCATGGTGTCTTGGTGGGAAAAAAGGAAATCTTCCATTTTTTTTACTTTCCTTTTCTCTGCCCCCCCCGAGACACAATTACCCGTCCTTCCTGTTCTACTTCACCTTCTGCTCCTCATCCTCCATCTCTGCCACTTCACTTCACTTTTCCCCCATTTCCTCTTCTAACGACGCTGAACATCACCGTGAACGAGCGGCTACGAGAAAGAGAGAGAGAGAGAGAGAGAGAGAAATGGGGCTCGATACCCTTCAAAAGTTGGTGATACCAATACTGATATTTTGACTTTGATGTTGGTTATTTTAAAGGACCATACTGGTGATCATGCGTGTTTCAGCCCAATAAAAACAACCTGCGTACAGGTTTTACGTTACTGATTACCAATTTCTAAAACTGTATTTTAGTTTTTCTGTTGTTTTTTTCAAATCCTCTAATCTTTCAAAATCAAATGATCAGGTGATACACACCTTAAAATTCAGCATTTTGCCTCACTTATTTTTGTTTTCTTTTTTTTTTTTCTTTTTTCTCTTGTTTTTCATTTCGCCTCACTTGTACACGATGGCAGAAAGCATGGCCATTTTAATTTCTCAGTAAAAGCCATCTTCTCCTGGGACTATATTTCCTGGCGGAGAAATACGTCGTCTTCCATGCAGCTTCGTGTTGGATCAGTTAGAAAAAGTTACTTCAACAAAATAAAACGTAATGTGACGGATTATTTGTCTCAGAATGTTTCAGGTCTCTACGAATTCATTTTTACAGCTGCTGGAATAAACTAAAACCAATGGTCATCTGGAAGGTGGAAAAACAATCTAAAATTTAATGATAATGTAGTATATTTTGGGAAATGATTGTCGTAACATAGCGTGTATGTGGATTGTATATAATGGGCTCAAACACGCAGAATCGCCGGTATGGTCCTTTAAAGTTTTCACGCTCGTTTAACAGACAGAGTCCTGAATTATAAGTGGAATCTGATCTGATCTGCATATAGAAACACATCCAGGCCTGAATGATCAGTGTTTAAATCTCTCCAGGTTCCTCTTCCTGTGAGTTTGAGTCTGAGGACCTGCAGACGGACAGACGGACAGAGGGACGTCCTGCTGTCAAACATTCAGACTCCTTGGAAGAGGAGCTCAGCGAGGCCACCAACACTTCATCATTTCCCAAAAGGAGTCATTATCCAGAGTCCTGCTGAGACGCAGACAGAGGACCTGACGAGCAGCCCAGCACGCCATCTGCTGTCCGCTGTCTTCATCACCAGTCACCCGTGAACCGTGACAAAATATCTGGACCCCTGCTGCTTTCTGAGGGCATGAATCCAGATGAAGGCTCTCGTTCTGTTTAATCTCCAGCAGCAAAGTTATGATGAACGCTGAGGAATGAAAGGTGCGTTCACATTATCGGTGATAAACGTGTAAAAGCAGCAGAGTCGCCGCTAATTTCTTCCGTTAGCTTTTTCTGTCACAGGGCGTACGACACGCTAACGCTCCAGCTACACTTGACTGAGTTAGCATCACTTCCTGCTCATTTTGCATCTTGAAGCAGCTGATTGGCTCTCCTCCTCCTCACTGCATTCCTGTTTTGTTTCTTCTTGTTGCGCACGATATGAAAATTCATCAACACGGATCACGCTGCAAACACCATCAATATTGTGACATGACAAATTTTTACCGTGTAAAAAATTATATCAGCATTACCCTGCATCATATGATATGACACAGCCCACACACACACACACACACACGCACACGCACACGCACACGCACACGTCTGGTTGAACATTTTAATGCTATCACCTGCTGATGAGAGCTCAAAGCTTCTTAATAAGGGCTGTAATGCTGCGTTCATGACGACTCGGAGCTCAAACTTTTCAATTTTCTACTTGAAAAAATGCGTTAGAACACGTGAAGTCGGAGTTCCGACTTGGAAACTCGGATCAAATCCATCTATCCCGACTTCACGAGTATGACGTCACTAAACATGGCGGCACTGTGGAAGCGAGTTTTATGAATGGAAATAATCAGCTAACAGCAGAATAAAGTATTTTTTCTTGCGTGACATTGAAATAAAAAGGTCAAAATATATCNTCAGCTAACAGCAGAATAAAGTATTTTTTCTTGCGTGACATTGAAATAAAAAGGTCAAAATATATCATCAAGTTATCTATCTATAGTGTATAATAACTGTTACCATTGATATGTAAGTGTGAATAATGTCAGAAAATTAACTTTTCTGCACAAGTGTTTAATACTGTGATTAATATCATTGTAAAACAATCCAACCAAACATGTAATCTAACTTTACTTTAGATAGTATTTATGACTAATATTATTTATTTCATAGTATTTATTGGCGTTCAGCCATGTTTTTTGCTTACATTTGGCATCATGCGTGCTGGAATGCTTGGAAGTCTGAAGTTGAAATTTTCAACTGGGAAATTCCGATTTCCCACTTTGACTTGAACGCAGCATCAGTATGCAGCAGTGGCTCCTAGCAGAACTTTGACAAACAAATAACACAAAACTACAATATAAGTTATGGATTTCATCTTTAAGTACATAAGTAGAGGTGGCGGGGAAAAAAAAGATTTTTCAATTAACTGTGATTCAAATTTAAATGATTCTGATTTCAATTCATAAAAAAAAAAACAATTGACCTTAGCTTAATTTCTGTGAAGCAGTTTGTCACGTGTGAAACGGAAAGCGACTCGTTTGAACTTTCAAAGCAAAAAATCACAAACAAACTCAACAAAAGTAAGGCCATTTGCAAAATATGTAACTCAGAAGTAAAATTTTGTGGCAACATAACAAACTTGTGGAGCCGCTTGAGGAGGCGTCACGCCGCCGCCGCCGCCGTGACGTCTGCAGCACGACACCTGGATGAAGACAGACGACATAGAAAACGCATCAACCTGAAAGCTGCATCTGCCTCACCTCCAGCCAAAAAAATAAGAGTCATTATTATTTTTATATGGAAGATATGCATCCTTGCAGCATCGCCATGACAACGAGGAAAATCAATATTGAATCGAATCAGGAGGTCAGAATCGATATCCAGCCGTACGCATCAGGATTAGCCACAAAGCTTCAACTTAAATTTCAGGACAGAATTTTAGAAACACCTAAAAAACCTTCTGTTCCTGTGACATCATCAGTTATAAAAATATTCATTTTCTACCGTACGGTGAGAAAAGCACAGACAGGAAGTGACTGAGCGTGCTGGACTGTTAATTTACAGCCGTGTTGGCATGCCGGCTCAGCTGGCATCCAGCCAAACCCATCCGAGAAAACGGCTGTTCAGATAAGCTCCTTATTATCATGTCTGAGGGGAGGAAGAGGAGGACATCAAGCACGGAGAGCCAGGAAGAGTCCAGAACTCTGCAGTTATCCCGTGACTCGCCACATGCACACGCACACGCACACACACACACAAGCTACATGATGTGAAGTTTTACTCAGAGATTGTGTAGAAACTAAAATAAGATGCTTTGTGTTGTTCTAATCCACGGTCCTTTAATCCCCAGACTAATTAATACAACAAAATAATCCAATTGATTGATTTTTTTTTTTTTTTTTTTTTTTTTTTTTTTTTTTTTAAACATGGCAGGAGAACTCATCAGGTAAATGTCTGAATTTAGCTCAAATTTACATAAAAAAAAAATTAAAGGATTGGGATTTTAATGGCTAGTAACCATAGCAACATTACTTCTGCTTCCTGCTGTGTTATCACTTAAAGGACCATACCATCCATTTTACATGTTTGAGCCTAATATATTAAGTTTTCATACATGTTACATTACTGACAATCATTTCCCAAAGGATAAAACCATATTTCAGCTTTCCTGATATTTTGCTAAATCTCTTAATCTTTCTAAATCAAATATTCAAGTGATACACCCACCTTAAAAATCCATGTTTCTCCTGCTAATAGTTACACAGCCTTATGAAGTCACGGTCCTTTAAATTTTTCCATAAACGCAGGTCTTCTTTTGGGACTATATTCCCCGGTGGAGGCATACATTCACTCCACGCTTTTTATTGAGCTTAAACGCTAAAATTACATAACTTCAAAAAAACCTGAATACACGTCTTGTTGGTGATGATGGATTACCTATCCCAAGAACGTTTACAGTATCAACAAGTTGATTTTAATAGCAGAATGAACTGAAACCAAATGGAGGTCTGGAAGGTAGGAAAAACATTTTTAATTCACCATTCCAGTAGTATGCTTTGGAAATGATTGTCAGTAACGTTACATGTATGAAAACTGAATATATTAGGCTCAAACATGCAAAATGGGTGGTATGGTCCTTTAAACATTGTCAAAGTGTCTTCATCCAGGAAGACAAACCAGAGGTCCTCCGCTGGACGTAACGATTCTTCTTTGATTTGTCCTTTAATTCTCTAACATGTTGATGTCATTTGATGTTTGGTCATCACCTGTGTTTCTCAATCTGTGGGTCATGCCAGTTCAAGCCTGACACAGCTGACCAATCAGAACAGAGTGGGTATTTTGTCAGCAATGTTATGTGTATGAAAATTGAATATATCAGGCTCAAACATGAAAAATGTCTGGTAAGTCATGAAATAAAACTAACCTGATCATGAGTTAAAACACTGATGAGAATGTGGAACAGAGCCAGGATAACATCATATGAAAGGTGATTTATCATTAACACGGACGTGACAGTGGCGGCGTGGAATATGCGATGTAATTACAGCCAAAATGGCTGCATTTGGTTGCTCGTGAGATTCATCACTCAAACTTTGAAACAATTCAGACACCACCTACTTGACGTCCAATCATGTTCGTCATTGACTGGCCAAAGGAAAAGGCAGGAAAGAAGGAGGGATAAACGGAGAGAGAGGGACAGAAAGACAAATAATGGCGAAGGATTTTGACGAGCAGCAGGCGGAGGAGGTGAGGAAGTCCTACGAGCACGTTACGATTCCTCCATGAGGGATTATAAAGATGCCAAAAGGCAGGAAATAACTCGTACTCTGAGTCCAGGGAACATTTCTGTCACATGACGTGAAAAATCTATGCAGCCGATATGATAACGAGGTTCCCCAACTAGTTTTCCCCAAGGCCCAAATTATGTCAAGCATGCCAAGCGCCCCCCCCTCGGCCCGATCTTTTCCTCTCATTTGGTAATAACAACGGAAAACAATTTTCTAATTTTTATTTATTTTTAAACGTAAGCCTTTACAACCGGAGCGGCCCGGCACCGGGCCCAGCACTTCTATCCATTGTAACGTTTGTGATGTTTTATAATCACCATTTCTTAATAAAATGAAGATATATGAATATCTACAGAAAGCTTAGATTCTCCCAAACAAAATGAGCCCAAGCATGACATTTTATGAACATGCAATCCTGAGATAAACGTAACTAAAGCACAAGGTAGCCTCCAAGCTAAAACCTAGCTTTGTCACTTCTTGATGATGTAACTTCTAAGGGCGGTGTAAATTTTAAAATCCCTCTCTGTGATTGGATAGTAGACTAGCAGAGGATTTGATTGGGTCAGTGATCCTATCAGCTTTTACATAGCCATGGCAACAGGCATGTGTTCCCCGTGCATAATATGTGCGTAATATTCCACTGACAGACTGGAGAGCATGTGCTTGTCCCTATGTAGCATTCATGATGTTTTATAATCACCATTTCTTAATAAAATGGAGATATATGAATATCTATGGAAAGCTTAGATTCTCCTGAACAAAATGAGCCCAAGCATGACGTTTTATGAACATGCAATCCTGAGATAAGTGCGACTAAAGTACAAGATTTTTTTTTTTTTGGAGAAGTCATCTGAGGGCCTGTTGGGGATCCCTGGACTAGAGTCTGCTGCGTGATAAAAACACACTCTGAGTGTCCTGATGTACGAAAATGATGGAGTTTGCAGAGAAAACTCTGCTGCGTTCGGTGTTCTGAGCCTTACCTGTGTTATTTTTATGTATAATCTCTTATTTAGCAGACTGAGACTCAACGTCACGGCAGCAGAAACGCAAAATCAGCATGAAGTCAGATAAGCAGCAGCCCTGCGGCCTTCTCGCTCTCTCTCTCTCACTCTGAGTGAGTGTCGCTCGCTCTCCTCGTCTCTCCCTGTTCAGGTCAGTCTGACCAANCTCACTCTGAGTGAGTGTCGCTCGCTCTCCTCGTCTCTCCCTGTTCAGGTCAGTCTGACCAAAGATAAATCCAGCCCTCCTTCCATCTCTCCATAAATCTCCCTATCCGGCAGACTCGTCTCGCTGCACGAGTCGACCTGAGGCAGGTAGCTCCTTCTCTGCTGCAGCGATCAATTCTCAGCGTGGTTAAGAGGAGAAAATCAATCAGGTTAACGCAAAGAGCTGTCAGGGTGCTGCTGGAAGCATGTAGCTGCACTGCTGCCTTCAGCCGAGGTCAGAAAGGTGCTCGAGTTAAAAATAATAATAATAATACAAAATTACAGTTAAAATAGCCTCTGCTTCTCTGGCCGATACGTCATCAAGCCGATATTATTGGCTGAAATCAGCCTGTTCAGATGGAAGTTGCAGAACGAAAGAGTTTTATATGGAAGATTATAAGAGACACAATTTAAAAAAAAATAGTGAAATATAAAACACATTTGTGAAATGCAATACATGTTTTCATTTGTCTTTCATTTCCATATACGCACTTACTGTGTCATAATTAAGTGAAAAACATATGGCATAGTGCAAACTCTATTTTTTCTTTTTTGTTTGAATGATTGAATTGTTTTTCATTGTGACATGAATTTCATGCCGACTTACCAACAACCCGTACTCATGAACTGACCGCCATAAAGCCTATTAAATTAAAAATTTGAGTTACATACAATGATTCGTAATAATAAACGGCGCACTACTTTACGATGCATGTCAAAATATTGCGCGTAATCAGCGGTGCAGCGGCCGTCGCTATTTTAAGTCGGATCACGCTCGTTGTAAACACCATGTTGTGTGTGTTGTTCGTGTTTTGCCTTTTTTTTCTTTTTTGTAACCTTCGTAGCNAAACACCATGTTGTGTGTGTTGTTCGTGTTTTGCCTTTTTTTTCTTTTTTGTAACCTTCGTAGCCATGCCTCCAAAGCGTAAATCCGGTTTCTTATGCCTAGAAAGGTAAAATATATACGCTAGATACGCACCTTACGTAACTGTTCTGACTTACGAACAAATCCGACTTACGAACACTCGTTTGTAACCTGGGAACTGTTGGTACAATCAAATCACAGAGCGGTGAAAAGAAAAGATCAGGGGTTTTTCATTTCATGTTGTCCAGCAGGGGGCAGCAGAGACATGCCAATACTAAATACAATGCCCTCTCATTTCTTTTTCTGAAGCAGCTATTTTATCAGTGCCAGAATGAAAAAGAAAACAGCCCAATCACAGAGTGGGGGTGGAGCTTATTGCATTTGTTCTGAATTTGCATTTGTTCTGATCTGCATTTGCTTATTGCGTTTGTTCTGAACGCACATTAGCAGGTGATAGCAATCATGTCGGGTCAGGAGAGCATGTTTACCTGATTATTGTTGTTATTCTAAAGTTTAACCGCATGAAACTAAGAAATTATTATTCAGTCAGGATCTTTATTGGTCAAACTTCACCCAATAAGAGGATCCGCTCACACACACATTTCTCTACAGTGCCTCTAGTGGTCA
>VXCM01005887.1:0-30799 GCA_014773175.1 Lucifuga dentata
TCTAAGCTTACTTTAATTATTTTTTCTGAGTTTACTTTAATTAATTTTTCTGAATTTACTTTAATTAATTTTTTTGAGGCAACGAGTTTGCATATTTTTTTTAGGTAAACTCAACTTACTATATTTTACAGTGTACAGAATAATAGTCCAGCTAACACTGAACTGTCAATAAGCATTAGCTTTTTAATTTTGCACAATGAATCATTTAAAACTGTCTTTATGTTTAGATTTTATTCATACTTCAGCACTGGTTTAACTGTCCATAGTATCCTTTACTTTATAATGGATGAAGTGTGGCTCTAAATCCTCCCTTGAGGCTGTTTTTCCCAGTGAAGCCTGTATGTCCACAGGGTAGAACACCATGCAATCCCCTTACCAAAGGACCACTAATCATCCCTAAATCAGATGCCTTCAGCAATTTCACAGGACAATAGTGTTGCTGCTGTTAAACCCCGAGGCAAATCACCATATGGAGGAAGAGCAGGAGGTATCTGTAGAAAAATTGGAGCACCATATGTTTCTCAAAGAGGTTTTGATAATAGTTTTCCCTGATATAAGCACACACACACAGAGAGCGAGAGAGGGGAGGGGGGTNGGGGGGGGGGGATGTGTGTGAGAAAGACAAATTGTGAGAGAGTGGCACTTGAGCGACAGGGCCTTGAGCCAACATGGCCAGACTGCTGCTCACAGAGGAGTGCTGGTGTTACTGGCTCAGGTGTGTGTGTGTGTGTGTGTGTATGTCTCTCTCTTTCTTCTATAAAATGAGGTTACATCAAACAATTCAGCCAGCGTCAACTCATAGCTTGATTCCATCAAATACTTTTCGACCGAAGCTGTGGAGTTAAATTAGGAGCTACTTTACCTAGAACTATCCAGAGTAGTAACTATATGGTTCTTTCAGTAAATTCCTTGCTCACATTTTCACCAAGTTTCCAGTACTGTAAAGATTATGGAAATTAGAGCAAGTGACGTTCACACTGTGACAGCCAGATCATTTCTATAACACAAACATACAACTTATGTTCTGGTGACAATTCCTTCTGTCTGTGTATTGTCTTGTTTACACTGCTGTTGCACAACAAATTACAACTCTCGAGGACAATAAACTTTACTTTACAAAAGAAAACATCACCATGTGTCTCATACTGATGGCACCGGAGTATGCTGGTCAGTCTCAGAATAAAGAATTCATTAAACACAGTGCCATATTTAATATGTCAATACTGGCAAATATCATCACGCAACCATGTTCCCTCATTCACAAACACCTGTTATTCTCATCTTTTAGCATGTGCTTTGTGCTACTTTGTACTTTGTCATTTGCATTCCAGGAAAGTGATTCATAAAACACGACACACAAAAACTTAAGACCTATTTCAGTCTGGTGGTAAAATTAATCAGTATGAAATCTGAGTGTTTTAAATGGGACATTTGCCCCACGTGTTGGTGATCAATAAAACTGATAAACCTACTCAGATTAATCAGTTTATTTAAATTGGAAGTTTTGATCTGATCTCTCTCAAATTCTATTGGTAACAGAATTCTTCCTTGCATCAACCTCTGCGCTCTGTCATAGTCTGTCCATCCACAGACACAGCACCATCACCCTGTGCCTCACCTCACCTGGTAGATTGTGGATGAAATTGCAGCATTCACCTCTCAAAAGCTGCAGTTACAGTTCCTCTCTTAAAATGCAGAGTGCTAAAGTGGAAAATTGAGGCTTCTCTGGCTGGTTTCATATGCTCATCGTATTTTTTTACACCAGAGGAAATATTATTAAACATGTTCCCTAAATATATAATAGATCATTAATATGCCTACTTTTATTGGCTTTTACCTGAGCCACCGTGTTGGTAATGGGACACCGGTGATTAACAGAAGTAACATAAGCTTTATGGATGAGCTTCAAATATCGCAGCGTTTATTTAGCGTGACACTGTGCAGTTACCCTGATTTTTTTTATTTTTTATGAACTACCTCCATTTTCACATACAGCTTACTGCACCTTCTCTTGGAGCAGTTTCTACTTGTGATTATTGTTTTTTGCAGTCTTGTTTAATTGATTTGTTGTTCTCTGTGCTGCTTTACACCATAAGTAATTTCAAGTTCTGATCATAGTGAGATCTTTTTGTTTCACTGTTTTCAAAACAAGCTAATTATGAGTGTTTAAAAAATGCTGGGAAGGTTGCGTCTGACTAGTCAGTGATGTTTGGCCTTGCAAGTTCCACCCAGAAGTTCCTTAGTCATCATCTGAGAGTTTCTATCCCAGAGTGAATTTCTTGGTGCAAAATGAAGGAAAGTTCCCAAAAAAGTCCCTGCAGTGAGAAAACGGCAATGCACACACTCTCAAAGAAAAGAATAGTTAACATCATGCAAAATGCATAAATCTACCATAAGTTATTTAAGAAGAGAAAAGGCAAAAGAATTGCACCAATTTTTCAAAGATGCAGTGTCATGGAACGCTACGCAGTTTAAGCCACGGATGCTGTCAGCAGAGTTATGTTGATGTGTTCCCAAGATTTCAGTGGAGTGGATCTGCCATCACTCTGAATGTCTCATACAGACAGCCGATAAACAAAAGAAGAGGAAATAAAAAGAAGATACTTCCTCAAAAATCCATCAACCAAAACCTCTTCGTCTCCCTCGTAACCTGAACATTTCTGCATGGGAGCAAGATTTAATATTCATATTGACTTTGTATGTACTGTATAGTGCCCCTTAGTGATATTGCAATGAATTATTCTGCCATGGCAAGCAAATTCATAGTTTAGAATTCAGTCCTGAAGAGGTGAAGGTCGGCGATGGGCACATCAGTCATATCCAGACAATGGCAGCACCAGAGAGCTGGTTTATGCTGAGGAGGAGAAAGCCTCAAGGATCCCCTTTCAGCAGATGGGGGTGTGTTATAAGGGCAGAGGCAATTAGGCCATCTATAATCCTCCATCTGCTTTCCTCCAGTACCAACCCCATCATCAGCCAGAAGCAAGGCTGCTCCCAAACCCAGAAGACTGGGCACCTACCGTAGCAAGAAAAACCCTGACAGAGCACAATGAAACTAAACAAACTCTGTCAGCTATTTTTTCTCTTAATTGCCTTCAACCACCTTTTCTTCCACTCCTTTTTTCATTACCTGCTTCCTTTTAGGTTTTCTCTCACGCAATTATTCCCCCCGCTCTATTTTCTTTTTTCTGCATTGCCTCATACATGTTTTTGTGTAATTCCAGAAGAACTGAACCATAAGCATCTTAAGTTATCAACTTGTGCACACTCAGAACAAAAAGCTTCAGAAGCATATGGTCACTACAGGTGTAACTATAACGTCACCATCAAGAGAGAATATAAGTATAGTATATAAAACAAATGTCATCTCGTGGTCTTGGTGCTGTTCACTTCAATGAGATCCACAGTGAGAAGAACCAGCTGTGATCTGTTGTCTTATGGCTAACAGAGCAGAAACACAATATACACCAACAGCAGATGTGTCTGAGCAGAAAACACAGGCATATCCTGCCATGATGTCCCACGCCTGCCTGCACTTTCTGAAGACAACTGTAGCAGATCACACACCAGATTTCTGAAATGACAAACATTGCATAAAAGGCATCTATGGATGTTGTCTCAAAACTCGGCAAACTATTAGGAACAGATTTTCAGCAACATTTCCAGAATTATCACTTTTATATAAAGCTGAGATTAAATACTTTCAGTTCACTCAGTTCAAAATCTTAGCTGAAGTATTAAAATTATGTTTGACATGGTAAACATTAGCAGCAAGTCAACCATTTCAACAGGCATTAGTCAATTCTTTCTTATGTTTGGTTACTTACTTTATAATGAAAGAGATTCAATAACTGTGCATTGCTTTCTTTCAAGCATGCCCATCTTGCGATGAAACAGATATTGTAACATCAGTAATGAATTTTAAAAAAAAAAACCTTTTTTTTTTTTTTTTAATGTACAGTAGGCAATTTACAGTTTGCGTGGGCAGCTACTGTATGTAGTGCACATGACTGTCCACTGATGGCTCCCTAACCTATGCGCGCTTGCACAGGCTGACCCTATAGCACTGAATCAGAGTTAATCTAAGATGACATTCCCTGAATCAGCCGCAGCTCAGAGACCCTGTGTTGCGCTTGGTTATTTGGGTGAGTCTTAATCAAAATCGAACAAACTTGCTGAAACTGAAAGACTGAAATGAAATGATGGTTCACTAACCGGAAGCATTGTGGTTGTTTTTTTGTTTTTTTTATGTGGTTGGTTATCTGAGTGTGTGTCTGAATCAATGGAGCCTGACAAACCCTGGTACTCTGAACTCAGTAGGGGTGATGGGCATGCTGTTTTTTTTTTTTTCTTTTTTTTTTTTAAAATGCTAACTCATAACAGAGATAGGCTAGCATAACACAACCATCCATCCATCCTCCATACCCACTTATCCTATCCAGGATGGTGGGGGGGGTAGAGCCTATCCCAGTGGTCATTGGGCAAGAATGAGTCTCAATCCCTAGAATTCACCAAAATCAAAAGACATTTACAACTCACTCGTCAACAAATGTTGGAACTGTTATCGGCATGTACAAGCACCAGTGAATGGCATCCAATTTACAACAGCTCAAGCAGCCTGGCAACTGAACTTGCACAACTGAAGCGAGATTTCTTAGCATTTATGCCAACTTTAACTTTACTTATTCATTTATTGCTACAGAGTTGTGGCTTTGTTATTATTTGAAAGAAGTGTAGACTAGCACTGAGTGCTAGATAAGTCATAAGGGATATATGGCTTGCTGTATTCTGGCTGACATTGTGATGTCAGTCATAACTAGCATGGTTTAAATTTAATCCGTACAGCAGGGGCACATTTGTGAGATAAAAATCTGCCGAACAGAAAACTTCACCCCCCTTCTCTTCCTGCTCAGTGAGTTATGAGTTGCAAATTGCTGTTAATGAGTAGCTGCACATGGAATGCAGATAGCAACAGCCCACACATAAAAATTATTAGTTATTTTTAAAAATGGATGAAACTCATCTTCCACCTAGCCACCCCTTTCATACTCTCCCGGTGATCAACCCTAGTGGAAACCACTAATACTGGGGGAGTTTTATGCACTTACACAAACTGACAAACTGTCCAATATACATCTTTATCCGGTGGCATTTTAATGCAAAGTGTAAATGGGGCTTTTTTTGCTTGGGTGAATATAACAGAGTAGAAAGACAGTTGGAGAAGTTAGAGTGGTTTTGCACATCTTGCAGAAACCATCTGCTGGAATTGTCTGCCTGTCTGGAAAAGACATGACATTTGCTGGTTCATTTGAGCTGCCTGTCACTTTAATTTCCTTTTACTGATAAAATGTCTGTTAGTTATTGTTGATTACATGGATTGTAATGAGCTTCAGTATTTGCATTCACAATGTACATGTTTGTGATGTTTATTTAACCATTGTCTGTGTAACTGAAGACTTGCTGTTGGGACTTAAAACAGTTTGTACATGGCATTACACTCCTGAGAGCATAGTGTAATATAACTGCTAGACTGCTAGACACACCGCCTTGTGGGACAAACAAGGATACCGTATATATTATGGGATAAACATCCCGAGTTGTCAGCAGAAACAGGATAGGCTATATATCATCCAGGTTGCTTTTCTCACACCTACCTGCCCCAGGGAAAGTGTACAGCAACAATATTTAAGTGTTGCTTTTGCCATCAGAAGTGCTTTGACCTTCAGCAATGTTAACATTGAGAACTCAGAGAACAGGTTCCGCCTCAAGACTAATCCACCAAAGTTGAACAGCCTGACAGTGAGAAAAGGAAAGAACATACCAAGCATTCATGTCAATCAAATGAATTGCCTTTTCACCATTTCTTTACACTTTCTCAGCATCTGGTGTTACGCAAAATCTCTACCTGTGTTAAACCTAATCCAATCTTCAAGTGTGTCACTCAGCAAACCTCAGAGTGCATGCTCACCTTTGGGAGAACAACTGACTCCCAAAGGAGATTGAAAATGATTCACTCAGCCAGAAAAAGTGATTCCTCCTATGAAAAGTCACGTTCTTCTACAGAAAGAAAAGGTTTTTCTTCCAAGCCATATGGAGGATTGTCCCATGCAACACTCTGTCCAGGGGCAGCAGGAGAATGTGATGCATCTGTTTCACTCTCTCAGTGGTCTGAAGGAAGAGAGGTCGAGGGGTCAGTGCATTAGTGGCTGTTTTTCTCCACAGCATGAAAAGAGACAAAAATAAAGTCAAATGCAGTGTTATGGTAAAGATAGCTTATCGGATTCTCATGGAAAATGATTGTCCCAATACAGTTTATTCCACTAAATTCCATATACAAGACTACCAATCATAAAATGATAAGGATTTCCTTTCCTGGTCTTATATAATGGCACTATGCTAAAATAAGCACTTTAGGTAGCAATAGGTGATGTATCCAATAGCATGTCAATGAAACTCATCTTTTTTTGTTTTGACACATCCATCACATAATTCTGCTACTAAATGTAGAGCGTATTTTCAGACTAAAAAAAAAAATAATCCAGATATTTTTGTGTAAGAACACAACTAGTAGCAAATTTCCAAGTTCTCCACTGAAAGAGTGATGATGTGAATATCATACTGTGTGTTATATGTTATATGTGAATTGCTAATAGCAAAGCTATTTGGACCCCGGCAAAGAAGAGATGGCATCTGGTATGAACTGGTGGCTTAAGCAGTCAGCATTACAAGGCTGTGCATGATGAAATGCTTTCGGAAAAGGCCACCTCTTCACGTTTGAAGAAGCCATCTTCCATTATCTTCTGGTTGCAGAAGTCGGCTGTTCTTTGAGTTCTGTAACGTTATCTCTTATAAGTGCGGGAGGAGCAGTGTGACATTTGTAAACAGCCGCTTTCCTTCTATTCCCTCAATGTAATTATTGTCTTTATGATCAGTCAGCTCAGCTAATACAGCTCGTACTCTTCCGATGGCTCCGGCTCAGGCCAACTGGCTTACAAGCCCTTGAGGGCTTGTACTCGTCTCTCTGGTTAAATGCCACCATGTCAGCACTCTGGTATTTTACAGAAGGGACCCTTTAAATCATGTGTTTCATGTCACACTATCAAATGTGACTGGATTTAGATAAAATACACTGGATTAACAAAATTGAACTGTGAATGGCTGGCAGTTGATTCAAAGCATGGTGTGTGGGTAAAATTTGAATGTGTAGTTGGCCGAGTAAATTGGAGTGTGTGAACTGGAAGTGTGAAGAACCACTAGAATCTGAGCATATTGGGAAATGTGCAATCTGCTATGGTTTTAATGGTCAAGTAAAAATCTGAACATATCTACCATCATGATGATTTGCATGTGCAACATTGGTCTCATTGTGTTCAAATCTCAAGAGTCATGTACTAGTGCTATTTATGGACATGTTCACAACCAGAATAATGACCAATTATTCATCTGATGTAGATGCTGCTGCTGTTTTCATGTAAGCTGATTATGGTTTATGGTTTAATATAGTCAGATATTTCAAAGGTCGTGTTGACATTGACAGCTTAACCTTTTACAAACTGGAGAAAGATGAAATACTCTCTGACAGCCCATTCCAAAAGCAGGTATATACAGTATTAATGCTGCTTTAGTATTTCTTCCAGATTTTAGTATTTATTATTATTATTATTATTATTATTAATTAATGTTTTAATATTAATTAAACAATGGAAAAGCACCAAGATCTTGATTACATGTATGAATGTGTAATGAAATCCTCAGTATTTGTCTGATAATAATTGATGCTTCCTTCAATCCTGCTCATGTTATATCAAAGAAAACACAATATAAGAGCCATATCATTGCTATACTGTGACATTAAAGACTAAAGAGCAGAGGGGGATGAATGTTTGCATGCACTATACTCCAATTAAAATAATCTGTATGATGATTAAGTCAAAATTGCAAAGTAAGTCATGCATATGGATGGAATTAATCAGATTCTGACATTCGCTGAACATAAATGACTTATTGTTTAATTGTCTTGAGAGGAAGTAGGCACCAACAGTTTATACTGATTTAAATCTGATTATGGTGTTTACATGACTTTTGAAACAAATGACTCATTACGTTATCAGATAAAAGTTATTTTAACATGCATGTACAGTAAATGTAAAAGTTTAAGAGTTGGACTTAAACCCGCCACCTTATAAGCGCATTGTTCGGTTCCCAGCTGCCTGAGTCATATCACTGTACACAAAGTGTATTTCTATGAACAGCATCTATTTCACTGGCTTGGCCTGTGTGCATCCGGAGCGAGTGTGGTCTTGTTAAAGGTGTTGTAGCTGCCAAACTGTGTCCTGTGAGACAGCATGTGGAAGTTGTGCTTTGGGCTAAACCTCCACCGGTAGTAGCTAATGTAGCATAGACAGCCTAAGAGAAGTTTTGCATGTGCTGTCATTCATTTCCATTATCCCTGAGTGGGAGTGTCGATGGAGATATCAATCAGCATGTGGGGATTCACGCTTACATTGACATTACCGATTGTGTACCTGCTTTCTGTCACATGCCACCATCCTGCAGTGAACTGTGATGAACAAAGATGGATGACACATCCCACCACTTGGAATGTTCGCAACAGCAGCATAGCTGGCAAAATGGAATTTAAGTAGGGCTCGAAGTTGAATGTTATCTAAACTCTGAATTTAAAGCTCTGAGCTCAAACTTCTGCATGACACAGAAAGAATTTCCAGAGAAGTCATCATGGGGTCCACTTGGTTCCTTGGAATCACAGCCCAACCTAGCTGGGCCAGGTCCAATTATACTCAGTCAGATACGACTGGGTAGGATCCCAGGATGCTGCCACTGGTCTTGGCTCTGTGTATCAATACTCTTATACCTTCACAGACACTCTATCAGCTCTCATCAGGTTGTGCAACATAATCTCTGCAGGTGAAAATTGGCTTTTTGAGGCAAGATGGAGAGCATGAAGTTAAGTGCAAAAAATGTTTAAAGCTGTAACTTTACATTAATACATTGACATGTATGCTACTTTTTTTTAAACTATTGCTACTTTTTAATTAACATCATGCTGTGGTCAGTGATGGTGTTCTCTTTCTATTTGAGTATTTGCATTTTGGATCAAATGTCCATGAGTGTGTTTCAGATTGGATCTTACTTTCCTCACGTCCCTTTCAGGTTTGGTCCTTTTTTTTTTTTTTTTTTTTTTTAAATGTATGCACATTGAGTTCGGGCAGGTTTTTCATGAGTCTGTTTCGGATCTGGTCCAAATATCAGTGATGACCATAATGACTGCATCAGGAGTAAATCATGACTAGATACGGTCCTCCTGTTTGCTGACTCCACACACTTTTAGGTCCACCAGCTACAAAAAAAAGTCATAATATATAAGAGACACACCTGAGCCAATCACCACCTCACAAACAAATTCATATGCTCACTGGATTCTGCAGCTTTGATGGAACAGTGTCAGGTGTCTTTTCAAAAGATTTATAAATAGCATGTAGCTGCTCCCCAAGCTGCCTTCCTCTCAGTGTCATTAAGCCCATTTGGAGCGGTAATTGCTTATAGCGAGGCAGTCAGCCACATCGCTGATGGATGGAAGGAGATGACAAGACTATTTTTGGCAAAAGTGCCATGGCTGTGGTTGCCAGTAATGGGACACCGTCATGGCAGCAAACCATTTTTCTCATCAAATTTTACCTCACAGGTGCTGCCAAACCCCAGATCTAATGTTCTCATAATAGCATTCAATGCATTTATGCATGAACCAAGTCTGACAGAAAAAGAAATGAAAGATGTACTGTTAGAATCATTTTCTGAATATATAAAATGTATGGTGTCAATATCAGACATCACGGAGTCCTATTGTTGACCCTGACAAAGAGCTTTCACACAATGAGCCATTATAGTTTCTCTGATTGCTTTGTCAAAAAACATTTCAGACACATGCAGTGAGCTGTTAAAACGAGGGCATGTAGAGAGAAGAATGATATGCCTCTTTTTCAATCCATTCTCTTTACCCATGAGGGTTCCTCTTTTTCTAGCTCTCTGGAGCACCTTGATGGCAACCAGCCAGAAGGTTATTTTTCACCTTTCCACCTCACCTGTCCTGCAGTCTGCTCTGTGACAGATAAACCCAAAGGTTTTGCTCCGTCTTCTGGGTGCAGATGGCACGGTGGTGCTGATTGGGCACACCAGAGATTGCACAGGGACGTGCCGAGGGGATGTCTTTTAGAGTGAGAGTAATAGTAACACTATCTGGACTGTGAAATGCCAGGGAAAAATGTGAGGAATGGATAAGCCAGTGCCATGGCAACAAAAACAAGGGATGGCAGCATTGCTAAGACTCCTAGGGCGGTTGTTCATGTTCTTTTCCTGGATTTCCCTTATCACCAATAACAAGATGCTTACTGGGGCTGACTGTTCACTAATGCTAATTTTTAAACTGACTTCTAGATAGTTCTTTTTGTAAATAAGCTATAAGAATAAATGAGAGAAATACACAACACAGACACCACAATCTGTCATTTCTCCCATTGCTGAAAATTCCCAAATGAGATACAACTGCTGTTGAACGCAAAAATTAATTAGATTCTGCCAGAATAATAAACCTAATCTGTGTTTATGTGCTCCCCTGAAATTTGTTTCTACAGTTTTTCCAGTCCAAGAATGACATAATGGAAGATATGCAGCTGAAGCTAAAATAAAGGCTAGAAAATAAATAAGGAAATCAGAAAATTTAAAGCCAGACAGAGGAAGGTTCAAATAGAGCCATCCCCATCATGTCCATGACCTCTGGCTCAGCACAGACAGATTCCCCTGGGTGTTTATAAAGGGCTCCTCCAGTTCACTTCCGTACACGCGGGAGGAATGGCTTCTTTTTGAAACCTCCTGGAGTGATACAACAAAGTGACCTCATGCCTCAGGATTGGCTGGAGGGAGGATCCACCGTATATTAATAACCCACAAACACCTCAATGCTTATTGCTGCTCTATGCTTACATTTTGTTTGTTTTGCCCTTGAAACTGCTGCAGTCTTATTCAGAATATTCCAGACTAGACAAGGTCAATAATTATGAGAACAAAATTACATTTTCATTTTTAAACGTTGAATTTGCTGCAGTTGTGCTGCTACTTGGTGGAGGGCAAGCTAAGGACTTTTGGAAAAGATTTGGTCATACAAGATTTTATTGGTTGGGCCAAAGCAACAACAACAAAAAAATTACAACCTTATAAATAAGCAACCAATGAGTGAATGGCTGTATGTGATGCAAGCAGAATCCAAAAAAAAAAAAAAAAAAAAAAAAACATGGAGGAGTTTGTTATTTCCCACAATCATACAAATTTGAATTCATACCATGATCTGAGCCAAAGGGCTACCACTGCATATGCCCATAATTGAAATGTGATGTTATCTACATGTAAGCTAACATGATAAATGTGAGCACCCACATTGTGGTATGTCAACTGAGCTTTAAAGTGTGTGCATAGAAATCATTTTAACCATCCAGAAGGGGCAATTTAAAGGTGTAGTGTAGTGTGAGTTTAACACAAATTTAAAGGTTATCTAAATAATACAGTGTCTGTGAAGGAAGTATAAAATACAAATATTGCCATTAATGGATACATCAAACACACAGTGGGAATAATATTGGACTATTACTTACACATGAGCAGTGGTGAAATTGCACTATATGGTAAGCGATTTGCACGTGGCTCACCTTGCTGCCTGCACACCTGATGCTCTGAACCATATTCAATGCAAGGAGCAATGTGCTGACACCAAAGACCAACATGTTTCAGCAAGAAGTGCTGGTTGCTTAACAAAAGCCCCTAGACACTGTTGTCACCTGACTGTTTCCAGTAAAGTTTTATTCCACTCAAAACAACGTGGCTGAGTCAACAAAATGTTGTCAAGAGTAAATGCATTCAGATAGCTTCTCTATAGAATAGAATGTACTTAATTGTCTCTGTGGGGAAATTTGCTCTGGACTCTAAGTTGCCACACAAAACATCCACATTACAGCCACAACATATATTTCAAAGCAAAATCACAGCATAATCCATGAGTAACACATAGCATATACCACAATCGACATCAGCATCCAATCTAAACATCAAATCTAAATTTTGTATTGTACAAACCCTGTGACCTTGACATGTGACCTCATTGTCGACTGCTATTAAGAACTTTGACTGATACAGGCACAAATGAGTTCTTAAACCTTTTTAGTTTACAGTGTGGAACTATATATCTTCTGCCAGAAGGTAACAGTTCATATTGTGAATACAAAATATGAAAAGGATCATTCAGAATACTCCTTGCTTGTTGTAACATGCATTGTTCATAAAGAGACTGAAGACTGTGATGATCTTTCTGACCTATGATTTTCATGGGTGTGCCAAGTGCATTAACTTTGATTTCAGTTTCACAGAGAGATTTCCATATATGATTTCCCATATGAATTTCCAGAAATGTGATTATGATTTCTAAAGAACTCGTGAGACTTCTAAAACTACAAGAGAGCTGATGAAAACTGACACTCCAGAAATGCGTCTGGTCCCCCAACTGCTCAACTGTAGATTATTTGGGCATGAGCTTCATGGTCATCATCCTTAAACTGAACATCAGGCTGAAATTCAGCCCAACTCTGAGAATTAGTCAGTGACTGCAAAAAGCAAGGTTAAAATCAGGCATAAGTCGTGCTTTGTCTGACTGCCATTAACCTGTTATGAATTCGTGATGTCCAATTTTGATTTAATCTTGTGCCGATCATTATACGAGACTAAAACTTAACAGAAAATAGCCAGAGGCCAGACATATATGTACAGAGACAGTCAGCCATATGCATGCTATCATTTTAATCAGCTTGTTGATGTATGATCCTGTCGTGATTTATCAGGAATAAGGATAAATCACCATGTTCAGTATCTAGCTGCACTGGCTTTTCATTTATCCCCTCTATGCTTCCTTTCTGATAAATACATGGATGACATTGGTCTTAGCAATGCAACAAAATGCAGATCCATATGCGTGACATGCAACTGGGTTGTGACCACACATGATATAGGTGACTGAGGTTAAACTGCACTTTGTTCATATCGGATTTGGATTATGCTAGTGGCCAGGGGTCAGTGTGTGTGTGTGTGTTAATATTAATCCATAAACCTTAAGTGCCACTCCAATGAACTAATATAGACATCTCTGCTTTTTCTGTTGACTGAAAAGATTTCCACCTGTCACAGTTGACAAAAAGTCAACGCCTCTTAGTCTTTTGTATTTTTATGCCTGACTTACCGCATTGCAGCCCCGTGGCCATTTTTAAAGCTGTGGAAGTCACTGAAGGAAACTAATGGATGAAAGGTAATATGAGGTTGAGAAATACTGCAGGACAAAATAACACGCTTGTGATGATTAAATTAAATCAAACTCTTTCAAATTAGATACATAAACCTGGTTTGAGCGTCTGGACTTCTTTTAAATTTTGAATTTTGCAAGTAATGAAATTGACTAAGTCTGTTTTGTATTCAAAGATATCTCAAATTTTAATAACTTCAATCCAAATGAATCGACAATGGACATTTATTGACTTATTATCTAACAAAGCTAAAATAAGAGAAAGATATTTACAGGCTACTCGGTAAATACACAGTGTCTCCATGTCATCAAGTGTCAGTTAATCCTCTGAAGTCTAAATTTTGCAGTTGAAATGAAAACAGGGAAAAAAAATCAATTTAATACGCATTCTGTCAAGATTTTTCCTTGACTGCTGAGCGTGTATGAGGTTTGAGCCCGTCTGAAGCTCTCTGATAAATATTGATGTTTCCATTTAAATTTATCTTTTCTCCTGTAGCTGCTCGTCTGCTTATCTCAGGGTTACCTCGTCCATTTCATTTGGATAATTCATGCCAGATGATTATCGAACGGCTGTAAGCTGCTTAATTCCACACATTTCCAGTTGTACATCATGATTAATAATACATCAAGGGCCAAGCGTTCCAGTGTCACAGCCACACTGTCATTTCAGAATGACTTTGTGCCGTTCGTGAAGGGACTCTCCATATTCCAACAGGCAACTACTCTCAGATATGTGTGTACGGCCTGCACCTTTTATAACTACACATCCTCCCCTGCAGAAATACTGACATCTCTTTCTGTTTTCTCTGTCATTCTCCATTTTGTTCTTCCCTTTTTTCATCATGTTTCCATTTTATATTCCAAATGGCACTATGTCCTCTGGCTGCTCTTCATCATCTGTTGTTATGTTACTGTTTTAGCTCTGAAAAGGACTGGGGAAGTTTAAGAGACTCCATATTGCTGCTCTTGACACATTTATTACAATGATGTACATCTCAAGGCTAATTTTCTATAAATAGTGTAATGGTCTCTTGTCAAGTTTACAGACTTTGGTGTGTACTTGTGCATGTGTGTGTGCATGCGTGTGGTACTAATCCAGGTCCTAAATGCTGAGCACTAGTGGACTGTGGGGTTAAAATCATATACGTTTATATATAATGAAAACTAAAAAGAGCCTTTATTAGTAACTAAATACTTTCATTCATCGGGACATTTTAATGCTCAGCTTTCGGATCACGATGACCCAGAGACTGTGACCCCTTTTATCTGGGATCAACCGAGGCAGCACGATGTCACCCTGGGGTGAAAGAATAATTTAATATTCAAAATGACTTTATATTAATACCAGGTCACAGAAGTCAGCAGGTACGGGGTGTGCCATCACATGCCACCTACTAACTTTCAGTGGATAAGTGTAATCAGTTAATTAACGGATGCATTTACAAATCAATTTATGATAGAATTATTACTGAAGAAAGTTATAGAATAAGTATTAAATGTGCCAATAAGATCCATTTTTAAAAATCTGTTGTTTTTATTTGTTTTCAAATTGTGAATATGTAAATTATTTTTTGAAATGGATTTCCAAAATGCATTTTAAAGGCTATAAAAGGCATTTTTACTACTCCAGTTGTCCTCTTTAAATTTTACACTCTTTCACAAAAAAATTAAAAGAGATTAAGAGCAACCCCACAGTAAAAGGAGCTCTGATTAGCCAGCTATCATTTTCATTGTTTTGAATCAGCCAATTGGTTGGTTGGACCTTGTCTCAGGGGTACACCATGCCCTCTAAAGCCGGATTTATACTACAAGTCTTGATGCTCAATTCCAATCTTTTACCTATATCTGATTTTATATTTACATTTTCTTTTTTTAAGTGTACTGATCGCTTACATGATCCAAAATGCGGAGAAGGTAGAACATTATGTAGTAGTCTGAATGGGAAGGAAATTTCAATCTGTATATTTAGACAGCAGTTGCATTGGTGGATATCCGATACGTATCCAATTTATTTCCACGTATTCAAGTGGCCCAAAATGGATCTGAGAATATCCGATTCCATGTGGCTTTTTACCATTTACATCTTCAGGNGGCCCAAAATGGATCTGAGAATATCCGATTCCATGTGGCTTTTTACCATTTACATCTTCAGGAAGCAGATCCCATATGTGTCACAGGAGCAAAAGATCGGTCGAGTTTGAGTTGATCGGTCGAGATCGAGTTTGGAGTTACAGGCTCACTCTAGACTCTGCTGGCAGAGGCAGGACAGTCTGCTGCAGTGGGCCCAACTTTAAAGTTGCATAGCCTGTGTGCAGAAAAACTTATTCATTATTGTGTAGTTTTCTTTTTCAAATCAGTTCTTGATTTAGTTTTTTCTTTTCCTTTCTTTTACACAATTTTTGGGTCTCCTGCACTGTATATAATCTGCACTGCTGTGGAAGAAAAAAAAAATACTGGTACTGGTAGTCATTCTCATCACTCAGCCAACCTCACAGACCTCTTTTAAGTTTTAGTGTGGCACTTTGGTTGCATGTCTTTAGACTAAAATAATCCCAGATCATATCTTCTCTTCTCTCATTGGGTGCATGTAGGAAAGCAGATGGGCCGGAGTTGCATTTTGTTTAAGTGTGGAGAATCCAGGCGGAGCACTGAGTGGCACCACTCAGCTCCAGCAGAAATCTACAGCTGCTTATGTGTAAAAGTAGCGAGTAACGAAGTTGTATTGAAACATATAACAGTATATATTTTATTTCAGATATGTAGTGGAGTAAAAGTACTCAATAATACTCACATATACTGTATATACACAGCTACTTCCCAAAAAGTATTGAAATTAAGTATTTTACTTCATTTCACTACACCATTGAAAACCAGGCACTCCTCCAGGGCCTCAAAGTGAGGATAGAGAACGAACCGCTACCATAGCGTAACTTGCTTACAGTGCTGGTGTGCCATGTCTCAGGTTCCCCTTAGTGATCCTCTGTGGATGCAGGCCAGTCCAGACAGACAGCTGCTGAGAAGCAGCATCACCATTGCCTCCTTCCTCCCAGGACCGAGCTTTTCTAAATCTCATTAGGCCAAACTGGCAGCTCAGTGAAAGGAAAGAGGGCCTCCTATGGCATACACCTCCCCATCACTCAGAGGAGTTCTCATTACATTCCTCCCTCACCACCACCACCGCCACAGTCCCCAGACCCCTCTCCGAAAGGCAGCCTGCTCCATCCATCAGCTCTATCGATCCTGTCTCCTCCTGGTGTGGTACCTGTCTGTTTTTGAGGCTAAGTGGGAAGAATGGCAGGGCTGGCATGATATTTCAGCATTCCAGTGACAGCCACGTCCCCTAGAGATGCTACAAGGTGAACCAGTGGCTGGGATTTTTCTGGAGGAAGCATTCCTCTGTAGATCTAAATGAAGGAGCTCTCCCTGGAGGAATCACGAACAGAATGTTTTCCTGCAGGAACCTTGAAGTCGTTATCAATTTTCCATTGCTCTTGCCGCTCTGTTTGAGAAAGAATTTAATATGAATATTCTAAGGATATCCCATTCCTCATTGTAATAGCTTTTAGCATCTATTATTTAATGGTTAACCCTGTTGTTTCACAAAAGAACATTTGCTCTTTTTAAAAATGATTTGATAATGGTTCTCATAGACTTCCCCTTGACTTTGATCTTATTACTCTGATGTTTTTTTGTTTAACCCACTTGTCACGCCCCCACATATTAAGCCAGAGTGATATTTCCTCTTCGCATACGCCATTCTCTGCTCAATTCCTAATAAATAATAATAATAATAATAATAATAATAATAATAATAATAATAATAGAGAGAGAGAAGAAAGCATAAGCTTTTAAAGTGACTGCATTTGAGAAAATCATTTGAGAACAGTCTGACATGAGCCTTTGTTATAGTTCTGATTTACATTGGACAGTTTTGCACAATTGTCTTGCAACCTTTAAACCACCATTTATTCCAAACCTTTCTTCACAGAATTATTGTAGAAGAGGTCACTCAAAGAATTATGGCAAATGCATTCAGTTGAAGTGCATATTCTGTTCATCTAATATATAATTTTGTATGGCTAATCTAAGGAAGGTTTTGTAAACACAGTATAGAAGGTGCACCAAGGCCAAATAACCCTCGACAAAATCTTGTTTTATACTGATCTAAAGAGATAGAAACAACTCCATAGCTCAATAACTATTAAAGATATGTCAAACTGTTTGTATGGTACTGAATCAACATCATCTCAGCTACACATTAGCATTTGTTGCATGTTTCTGCTCTATTTGTTACTGTGCAGCAATTCCATTAATGTGCATCCTGTCCAAGCATATATTCTGTGGCACCAGATCCATATCCTTAATCTGAATCTGGACCAGTCAAGCAAAAAACGTGCTGTCTCTCAGTGTTAAGAAATCATTTCTTTAAAAATACTTGATTTGCTTTGGGACTGGGATCGGCACTAAAATGTAATGGGTTCTTCCCTGGGCCATGCTGCATTCTTCCACTAAGTTTCATTAAAATCATCTCTTAACTTTTTTGAGTAATTCTGCTAACAATCAAACAAACCACGAACTCGTCAACCAGCAGACAAGACAACATGTAGATGAAAACACAAGAAGGCGCTCCAAGAGTGCATCAAGGATATTATACTGTAGACTAAAAAATTTTTCTGGATTAAGAATATGATTCAGATCACCGCCAAAATTTAACCACTTATTCCCGTTGTCATTATGTAACCCCGAAATTTCATCCAAATTCATCCATAACTTTTTGAAATATCATGGCTAATAAACAGACCAACAGTAGTGATCACATAACCTCCTTGGTGGAGGTAACCAGGCTGTATGATGCACCTTTGGGTGTATATGGTGTAATACATGAGTTTTGGCAGAAACATCTATCCATCCAGTCTATCCTATCTATAATAAATACACACGTTAGTAAGACCAGGTCAAATCCAAGTTCATCAGCCAATCTAATAATGTCTCTTTCTGACATTTCGTCCAGAAAAGACCTCATCTGTCTTATGTGGTTGTCATTTTTATACTAACCACCCTTTTTATATTTATTTCAAACACACTTCTGGCCACATTGGCTGCCGCTCAGTAAAAAGTTACAGAGACTCATTTTAATGGCCTTCTAGTCATAACAGTATCATCATACAACCTACATATCAGCCTAGCCCCAGTCATTTATAATACTCACAGGCATGTATTATTAAAACGTATCATATTGCTATAATGTCATGTAAGTGATATCAGAGTTTATATTATCATATCCTTCTGGGTGAATTATCAGAGTGAATTTGAATATCTTTTTAATAGGAAATATAGGAATCGTTTAGTTTTTACCTCAGGGCCTTTCTGCCTAGATGGATCACATACAGGGAAAGTTTTTATGATGATAAATATGTAAATGGTTCATATTTCTTCTGGTTTGTGCAGAAACGGTAAAACCACAATTGTTACTCTCAGGTTTCAAACTATACGTGAGATTCTACCAATTCTGTTCTCTCATAAAACATTCTCAGTTTTCTGTGCATTATGTCCGAAAGAGCTGGAGTGTAAATTAGACGTTGCAGAATAATCGTGAAAATAGACACGAGCTATAGGGACTCATCTCTGGGAGGATTTCCTCCTATCTTGTGATTTCTCATCTCGCCATAAATGAGGGGAAATAGGTCTGTTTGTGAGGAGCCTGCATAGCTCCCACTGCTACAGTGTTTATAATTAAGTGTGATTTTCAATGTCAAGATCAGAGCCGAGGAAAAGAACCAGGCGAGCTGTTTCCTGTTGTTCCTGCACACTCTCCTGTCTGCCATCTCTCTTTGACAGATAAGGAAATAAAAAGATTTTCTATGAAATAATTAGAAACGCTCACAGATTCCAAAGGATTTTTCTCCCTAATTAATTGCTCAGTTATTCAACAGTTGACTATATGCAGAGTGGATTGGAGTCCTGAAGATAAAAGGGGAGGGAAGCAGAAAATGTTGACATTTTCAAATGTAAGATGAAACCTACGTTTATCATCATATACACTTGAGACAATTTGTTTTTAAGAATATCATTTTACTTTTAACTTTTCCTTGTTATATGTCGCCCTCTTTTTCCCATCACTTTACATATTTTCATTAAGGTTTTATGAATTTTATTTAATTTTATTAGTTTTTATTAACTCTCCAACCCTCCAACTTTTCCTTCTTTACCTCCTTTTTATGTTATTAGTCTATCTGTTTAATTTATTTACTTGTTTTATGTATGTACCTAATCAACATAATTCTTACATAGGCATTTTCTGTATTTTCTTATTATTTTCTTATATTCTATGATTTATTCTAGTTTTATTTTATTATCATTTTTCTTTTTTCTTTTTATTTATTTTTTCTGACTTTTATGTGTGCCTGCATTGACCTCAATGACTTCCACTGTCTTGTTTTCCTTTCATTACCTCTTTTGATGACAGATTCTTTTTTCTTGTCAATCAAACATCTCTGAAAAGCAATTTGACTTGAGTTTTATGCTGGAGAAGTGTACAGATCAGATTTGATTAATTAACTGATCGATTGGTTGACTGATAAAAGCACAGTCAATCTATGTGCCAGTGTCCAGTTGGCCTGTGATCATTTGCTCCATACAAACACACATCTGAGAGCTTCACGTCCCTGATGCAATGACTAGAACTGACATGTAGCCACTCACACATAGCAGACGTGTCAGTTTCCCATCATGGAAAATTCTCTGAGGATGTGAAAGGCATGAATACATAAAGAGCTCAATTTGCATTCATTAGTGGTGCTGATGACGCCTGCTGAAGTGGTGTGAGGGGAAAATCTCCAGTCCGATCTGTGAGGCTCCCACGGTTCACAGAGTCTGTACATGTCCCTGTCAAACAACGTATCAGTGCAGCAGGAGGCAAATCAACAAATACAGAAGAGCCCCTGATATAGACACTCTCATAGAACCCTTAATTTATTTCTATATTCAGTCATGAAATTTTCTTCAGAACACATTTGAAACAGGTGAGGTGTATTATATCATATTTTCATGTCAATTTTAGTTGCTTACAGCCGGAATCGAACAGACTGTGAAATGAATTTGTAATATCTTAGCCCACAAGCAATATTTCAGATTTAATACTGGATTAAATGACTTATTAGGGCTTTTGTTTGTTTTGTTTTGTATTTATTTATTCATTTATTTTGCAGTTCAGAGCATTTTATTTTATGTTTTCACTCATGGCTATAGATTTATTGGGTTACATTTTGGTGCTAATCCAGGATTTTTTTTTCATGATTCTTTAACATTATCAACTTCTTCAAAAGTAATAGACCACTCTCAATGAAAACATCAGGCATATTTATCAAATGATAAACTATAAATAGATGCAAATTGGTCCAAATTCAAATACATTTTAAAAACTACTCTTTCTTATGTCAAATAAAGCAGTTAAGTCCTATTATCCACTTAAGTCCTATGATCTTTATTGTTTCTGTTTGGCTTTAAAAATTTAGAAAATTCTATTATTAGAACATTGTTTGGTCTTGGTGGAGGTATGCATGCATTCTAATGAATGCCCTTCTAGGTTGTTGAGGATTTTTAGAACTATCAGTTAATTCTCACCAGAATAGACTTTATGAAATTTTATGTGAAATTTGAGTATCTGTGGTACAATATTTTTTTTAAAAATGCCAGAGCTAAGAGACCTTATACCATTTACATCAGGAAACATCTCATCCTTCCTCAGCAGCCATTTTATGAACAAAACTGCCACATGGGGCGTAGCATGGTGCAAACACAGATTGGGTTATGAGGTGGGGGTGTTTGGCAGGAGGGAGTGTGTGTGTCAGACTGTCTGAAGCTGATAGATGTGGAGACTTTTAGCCCAGCGAGTGATTTGCAACCTGGCAGTAATGTGAGAAAGGCCCATTGTGCAGCAGCGGAAAAACCCTTAGCACTTAGCTTTGTTTACAACCCAGAGCACGGGACTCCACACGCGCCTCTGTGGATCCCCCAGCAGCCCTTTGCTCCAAAAACACAGGACAGAATCAAGCACCCACCCCACTTACCCCACCATATTCTCTGTGAGGCTGTCGCCCAATTAGCCACACCACCACTGCCTGCCTGAGATAACAATAGACGCCCATGTATCCCCTCAAGACCTCACTAGAGGACCTTTATTACCGTATTGATATCTCCTAGATGTCTGCACCGCCCTCACTTGCCTGGCAGTGTGCCCGCACATTTTATACGAGGGAAAATCACCTGAGGGGCTGTAACTCAATACAAGAAGAAAACAGCAGGACACAGCATTAGGCTGAATGCAACATGCTTTAATTAGTGAGACGCTGTAAGGAATAAATATGAAATATGGTACAGTGGTTTCAAGCTGCACAGTAAATAAAAAAACAGATTAAAAGATGAAAGATAAACCGTTGCAACTCAGTGGAATGAACAGAAAGTAATTAACAGGAAGTAATCAGTGGCAAACAAACAACAAAGTGCGTTTAAGACAAAAATATATATGTAAACAGCAGTTGCAAATACTTCTCTGTGCACACTGACATTTTCCTCCTTCAGTTGGTTATAATATAGACAGATTGAACTCAAAATGCAGATCATTTCCTACAGAAAGCAAAATTTAAATATTGCTTTTTAATGTGTTCAAGTTAGCTCACACTGTAGCACCACAAATGAGTTATTCATGGACAGAATTATGTGTAATCAAAGTTCAGTCGTAGGAATGATTGATTGATTGATTGAAAACAAAAAATTAAGCATAAGTTTCTGTTCCTGTGCAAGAATGCTACCAGTTTCTATTTAGATTGTCCACTTGGTCCTCTGCAAAAATTCCAAAAGAAATCGTAATGCTGAGCAATTAGTATTTTTTGATTGGGGAGTTTGTTGTTGTGGGGAGTTTGATCATCATACTCTCATAATTATAGTCTAACTTGTGAGATAAAATTCAACAAATCAGATCAACTGACAAATTTTTAAACCTGGAATCAACTTTATTAAAAACCAACAAATATAAAAACTAAATTTCAGCTAATGGCTCAGCAGTACGACTCAACATGAAAATATAAACATCTGTATCCAAAACAGCTTTCTGGAAAAAAAAAAAAAAAAAAAATTATTATGTTGACTCAGTGGCCTAAGGCACTGTTTCTGTTGGTTAAAGGACCATACCAGCAATCGTGTGTGTTTGAGCCCAATGTACACAACCCACATCAAACAATTTCCAAAACATAAAACCATTGTTTTTTAGATTTCCTGTTATTTTTTCAAATTTCCCCAATCTTTCAAAATCAAATGTTCAGGTGATACACCCACCTTAAAATTCAATCTTCTAATACTTATGTACGATTGTAGAAGGCACGGTCGTTTTAATTTCTTGGTAAAAGCTGTCTTCTCCTGGGACTATACTCCCTGGCAGAGATATACATTGTCTTTCATGCAGCTCCGTGTTTGATCAGTTAAATAAAGTAACTTCGACAATCCTATAGACATGTTGCTTATTATGATGGATTACGTATCTCAAGCATGTTTCAAGTCTCTACAAGTTGATTTTCATAGTGCTACAAACTGAAACGAATGGCAGTCTGGAATGCAGGGAGAAAAATATTCTAAAATTTATTGCTGAAGTAATATATTTTGGGAAATAGTTGTCAGTAACATAACGTATGTGGATAACGTATGTGGATAGTACATATATTGGGTTCAAACATGCCTGATCACCGGTATGGTCCTTTAAACCAAAGCTGCTGAGGTCTCAAGAACTCATAAAGTGTCTTTGAGTCTTATATGTTGCATTTATTTATATAAAAATCCTTCATATATTTTTTGCCACTTCTAGATGCATATAAATGTTACTTTCTAAGGCTTTACACTCAAACGCCTCCATCTTTGATCCACAGCACAGAGGCTGGTTGTAAGGGGGTTGGAGTGTGGGCTTACAGTAAATGGATATGGGGTCATTTCTACTGCAGAGCTGAGGTCAGACTTGGGGGGGGNTGGAGACAGCCAGTCTGTGTGAGAGCGAGCGGTCATAAAACACTCAAATATCCCAGCTGTCACTGAAGTATTGGTCCTCTTCCTCTTCCTCCTCTTCTTCCTCAGTCCCATTTTCCATGATGTTGCCGTCTTGCAATTCATTCCCGTCCTCCTCCTCCTGCTCCTCCTCTTCCTCCTCCTCTTTGAGCTGTGCTAGCATGCTCTGTAAAGTGGCTTTCACCTCCCGAACCTCCTTTTCTAACAACTGTGCGGTGTGAGTTAAGGAAAAATCTGATGCTACAAATTTACATGTAAATAATAACATACATACCAGCAAAGCAAATGCAACTCTAGTGGCCTGGATGGTTAACAGCAGAGGACAGGACCTGATGAAGTCATCAATCTCCAATTTGGCCACCAAACTGATTATTTAGATGGATCATCCAGTCATACTCCATTTAACCTCACACAATTCAACATTCATGAGCTCATCTCATCTGTGAAGCTGGGTGGCAGCGTGGGGCCCAAGCAAACAGCCTGCCCAGCTAAATTATTCATAAGCCGTCAATGAAAAAGGATAGAAGTGGATTGGTTAACCTGCTTAGAAACTCAAATTAATTGTGTGTGTCCATCTTAAGTGGTGAATCAAAGGTCTGGCTTTGATGGCAGATGGAGGCTGATGGCCTGTTTTGCTCTCTAACTGGACACCGATTAGCCTCGTTCATAATTAACTCGCTGAAAGAGTTTTTCATGAAACCTGGAGAGGGTTCAAAGAGACTCGAGGCAACATGATCTAAATGGGACCAAAAAAGTTCAGCATTTGGTTTAATGCCTCCTGCAAAGTGTGTGATTACAGTAGTGATCTTATTGGTTCATTGCATGTCAAACTAAGACATGGGTGGTATCATGTCAGAAAGTATGATATCACGCTGGGTGCAAGTCAGACTGTGAGATGAATGCTAAGACAAGCAGGAAAAAAACTACTGTTAACCATCTGCACCGCAATTATATTGTGAGATTTTGATCCTAAATTTCCATTAAAATTTTGTCGCAGGCTGTCTTTGGTGCAAGAGCGCCATCTGTGGACATGTCTCATACTGCTGCGAGGTAGGACCACCATTTTGGATTGAGGACCAAAGATTGTTAACGTTTGTCTGCAACAGCACCAAATCGCACTGTCTGCAGGACAGGACCCTTTAGATGGACAATGTGTGCTTTTTCATTTCTTTCTTTTTCAATCCATGTAATTGTGATCATCCACTCACCCACTCCTTGTATTGAGAGCATGGAGTCAAAAAAAGAGACAGAAGGTTCAGTGTTCATGTCACTATGGCAACAATCGCACCATCCAGCTGCTAAGCAAACTTTAACAATACCTTCCTGTACCTTCAGTGTGCTCAAGTGTCCATAAGTGCACTGGATTCAAAAAATGACATATAGTATAAGGACATGGAAAGCAAAAGAGGCAGTCCAATCTATGGCCCCTTTTACTCTATGCATAAAAAATGTGATCTCAGTATCTGGATATGTTGTCTGGATAATGATATCTGATGATGGGAACTTGCATTTGAACCTTGCATCCATGTGTTCACATTATCTGGTTGCCACCTGCATCGTGAGCAGGCGGGCTATTACACTATTAAAGCCCATCCATCTTTATTGCACCGTGGACAATCTTCATCCATTTTTTTAAAGAACTAATAACTTTTTATGTGTGTGTGTGTATGTGGTTTATCACTGTCTATGTTCCAGGAGCAGGTACCTACAGTATTTACTGCAAGTTGCAACTGCCATTCAAAATAACTTTATTAATAAGAGCAGGTGGTGTTGGGAAGACATGGTGGGGTGTCATTTTTAACCTGTGGACAAATTCTCTTTCATGAATGTGTCCCCACTGTTCACTTTGCATTGACACCTGGCTAGTTGTGACAGAGATCAAATAACATGTAACGAGACTACAAGGTGTAAATGGGGCCTATATCTGTCCCTGAATCCCAAGCTGCATTGGGGTTATGTCATGCAAACTGCACATTGAGCCCTGGCAGCACAGCAGGGGCCATGAATCTCTAATCAGAGTGAAACACATAGGGCGACACTTCAAAAGTGAGTGAACGGCATGCCGTACAACACTGAGGTCTACAGGAAGAAGAAAAACTAAAAATAAATCTCTGTCACTTCAGACAGATTGTTAAACTATTTTAGGTAATCCGTGTTCAAAGAGAAGAAATGAGACGTGACAGCAGGTTGTGTGGCAAATTTCTTCTGCCTCGTGGTGAAATATTGCCATTTCTCCCTCTCTTAATAAGCCCACAATGTGGAGGGGGGTGTGGAGTGAGAAAAACACACTAATCTATTTCCAATCAGCTTTCTAATTAGCACAGAAAATGATGTATTGTGACCTGTAATCAGCTTCAACTGTTTCATTTGAGTCATTATCATGGATATTGTAATTTCCTCCGAGCCAGAACCAATGAGTAGAAGAGGGAAGAGGGGAAGAGGAGGAAAGAGGAGAGGAAGGGAGGGTCAGCAGGAGGATGGACATTAAGATATGATGGGAGTGGAGTCATTACAGTGACATGCCACTATCTGCCACGGAGCCGGCCCTGTCTGCCCACTTTAATCTCAGCCCACGGTGACTGGCAGCCCACAGCAACAGCCTTCTAATAACCTTGCTTGGACTTTTACCTTTTCATTTTCCAGTGGGCACATCCAGCCTGTCAAAAAAAAAAAAAAATTCTCTGATCCCATTTTATCTTCAATTCCCCTCCACCCTGAACGGACCCATAATGTCAGATAAGACAAGTTGAGATTTTTTTTTTTTCTAGAAAGGTAGAGTCACAGCCAAATAACATCAGTCAGACTAAAGGTGTTTTTATGTGGTCTTCTGGGACTCGCTCAGTGAAAACTAGGTCCTAAAGACAGGTGGACAGGGACAGAAACACACACACACACATTACACACATTATATATTCACAGGTATATGATAATACTATATGTATGTTGAGAAAGGATATGGGTCAGGGCCTGGTCTCGGTTCAATATGGCCGCCTGCAGTTCATCTTCCAAGGTCATTAGTCTGTCACTGATCAACTCGCATTGCTCGGTCAGGTCCGCCGCCTCAGCCTCACTGCACTCGTCCTGCCAAGAAAAGGAAACGAGGGACGAGATGGTTAAGAAAAGGAAGTGAGGATTAACATATTTCACAATATGCTGGCTGTCAGTCTCCAGCAGGAACTCATTTGGATGCTTCATATGAACAAAGAGTTCACAGACACTGAAACAGATGGAATATTCTGATATTGATAATGAATGCAATTGTATTTGGTTGTTTCAAATGAGGCGTCTTGTTTATGCATCTTATATCAAAGTAATAATAAGCAACTAGGCGAAAGAGATATTTCTGTGTTATTAAGAACATAGCAGTGATTTTGCATATTTTAGGACAATAAATACAACCTGCATACTAGTGCCAATCCCAAAACATACTACTGACACCGTACGTACGTTTAAGATTTGTTTTTCCTACCTCCAGAGACTGTCACTCACTTCAGTTCATTCCTTTAAGCATTTAAAATCAACTTGTAGAGACTTGAAACATGCTTGATATAGGTAATCCACCCAAGCCTTAATCCTATTTTTTCTCAGTTACTTAATTTAACCGATCCAACACAGAGTACACAGAAGAAAATGTATGTCTCGGACAGGGAATATAGTCCCAGAGGAAGACGACTTTTAACAAGAAATTAAACCAACCGTGCCTTCTACAATCACGTGTAAATGTTAGTAGTTGAAACATTGAATTTTACGATGGATGTATCACCTGAATATTTGATTTTTGAAAGATTAGGTGACTTGGCAAAATAACAGGGAAAACTAAAATACGGTTTTATGTTTTGGTTGTCAGTAATGTAATGGATCGTATTTATTAGGCTTAAACATGGAAAATCACCAGTTTGGACCTTTAAGCCCTGCACACCCACACAGTTATTTTCAGTTATTCTGCTGATTGGATCTCTTTTCAAGTTAAAGTTGGACCGCCCTAACATCGACAAACCAATCAGGAGAATCAGCATGATATAAGTGAAACACAGTCTGTACATGCCCACACAGTCCTGAGATGTCTAACACCTGTGTGAGTGCTCCATTAGTGTGCAAAACAATAGTGCAGACAGTATTGTTGATGTCATCAGTTTATTGGGAAAGACAACGTGCTGTTGCTTGTCGTGAAGTTGAAAAGCTTGTCTCAAATCTTCAGGTCAGCCAACAATGTGTTCACCTGCACACAATACTGTCATTGTGGTGTATTAGCTTTACCGAAGAAGAAAAATGATCCTTAATAAAAATGAATGGCTCAGACTTTCAGAAGAAGATTCAAATCAGGTAATCAAATTAATTATATCCAGCAAAAATCATTATCATAATAAAGTCTAAAGTCAGCTCAAAGTAGACCATATATAACAAAAAATACATCAACAAGTTTCTCTCCTGATGCTTTTAATAGCTGTCATAGCAAAATTATTTTATAAAAGGTCCTCATAATAAATTATAATGCACTGATGCATAATGACCGTAGTTTAAAACATGATATAATATATAACATAGTTTAGTTCCAGTATCTTTATCTCTATGTAATGATGCATTGTGATACCTTGTTTTTTTCATCTGGGATCCATTAGTCAGCTTATGCTGTGCAGACAGACCTGTCAGCACTATGAAGTATTATTAAACTTATAGACAAATGATTCATGCAGCCAAGTACGTAAAAATGTCTGAACTTAGATAATTACACAGAGAAGGTATCCAACAATCTCTCTAGGAAACTTATGTTACTTAACACTACAGAATGTCAAGAGACTTTATTACCTATTATGAGATTACTAAATTGTTATATATAGCAAGTAGCCTGATATATACATGTATTAAACCATTTTATACACTCAAGAATGGTGAGTATATAATGGTTAATGGTATTCTAATAAATTATGGCATATTTTTCAAAATTCATTAACGTTATGTAGACCAAGTCAAGTTAGTCAAGATTATCTCACAATCCAGATATTGCAGAAAATTCATTTTGATTGGGATAATATTAGTTTTTTAACACTGTACAGGTTGAGCCAATGCGTTGGGAGGTTATAAAAAAAACATAGTGAAAATGAACTACAGAAAGTTCAGGCCCGGGTGTGGGCTGCTCACGATTTAGAGGGTTAAAATTAGTGTTCATTGCTCAAAAAGACTGAAAGTGCAGTTATACGTTTATTGCACCAAACAAAACTAGAAGGGTGCACATGAGTGTATACCTCTGCCAAAGCCAACATACAGTTTTTTTTATCTTAATCTAGATTCAGACCAAATTGCACTGATTGATAGCCTATGATGTGATAAATGTGCCTGATTTCTTTAATTACTTCTAAATAAATTGAGAAATGTATAGAAAAATGCTCTATCTTGTTTAGCAATGTTTATTGTAAAAACTTCCTGGATCCATATTAGCACCTAATTTTAATGGGTTCTTCTGTGACCTATGCCCCACCTGCCATCAAGTTTCATCAAAATCAGTTCAGATTCTTTTTGAGTAGTCCTGCTAACAAACAAATAATCACACAAGCAAACCAACAAACGCAGGTAAAACTGTAACATCCTTGGCAGAGGCAACTGGAATTTCGATTCTAGGTATTTGATTTGCTGTAATTTCTATTTGATTGAAATGTGTTGTTTAGGACAAATGGGAGCTCACAAAAAGATTCTCTGTGATAAATAAGACTAAAGTTCATTCAAAATGTCTCTTACATCCTTATAATGTTAAATCCTAGATATTTTTAACTGGATGTACATCTGAAGCGGAGAATACCTGAATAGCCAAAATATGAGAAACCCACAATTTTGGTTTGGTAAAGAGTCATGGCTGTATCATAACTACAGCCTAAGATCACCTGTGCGGCTGAGTGTGTGCTGGCGGATGTGGAGGAGCAGAGTGCAGCAGGCCCTAATTAGAACAGGCCCCTCTGCAGACAACGTGTGCTAGTTTCTTCACACTTATCAAGCATAGAGAACACAATACACACACATGAGAATACACAGACACATTTGAGCAGACACACACACACACACACACACACACACAGGCGTGCACACAAGAGTCATTGTTCTTGTCAGACAACACATAGAGCGTCTCACTCCCTGCAGCTCAGCGGTGTCAGAGCAATCACCGGAAAGTCACGTCGCAGGTCTCTGTCCTGGAACAGCTCTCATTTCAACGTGATGCAACACTCCAAAGGAAAACAAAAAACAACAACAGGCCCAGGGCGTGACAATACATACAAGTCATGCCTGATGCAAGAATGGATTTAAGTGAGGCTTAAAGGCGGAACGGCCTAGGGTCAAAACATCCTGTTATTATGTGTGAGGAAGTTAATGAACAGACAATCACCACAACACCAGTCTGTTCTAGGACATCACCTTATATCACCTGATGTGAACGTAGAGATTCTGCTTCTCCTTTACTAAGGGAAGAAACTCGACCAATAAAGTCACTGAAGTGTTTGTTACCTCCACCAGTGAGGTTATATTCTCATCAGCGTCTTGTTTAACAAAACTTGTATCCATTTGGTTCCAATCCAGATCCAGGGATGGATCCAGAAATGTTTTAAATGATTCCTTAATACTGTGAGATAAGGCATTTTTAGCTGGCTTTGTCAATTTCTTCAAAAGTAATGCACCAATCTCAATTTAAAAAAAAAAAAAAAAAAATGCCATAGTTATCCCATTATAAACAACTGATGCATGAAATTTAGTCTGGATCCAGATACATTTTTAAATGTATCTGGATCCAGATAAAAACTGCTGTTTCAATTAAAATCCTATTGTTACTGCTGTTTCTTTCTCTTTAAGCCAATATACTAATATACTGTATATATATCTACACAGATATATAGATATATATAGATAGATAGATAGATAGATAGATAGATAGATAGATAGATAGATAGATAGATCTATATATATATCTATATATATATAGATATATATATACACACATATATATATTTTAGGTTTGGTGAGGTCAGCCTCAGAAGTGGCATACACTCTAGTGATTGCCCTTCCAGTTGAAACTGTTACGTAAAGGGATTCTTTAGAAGATAAGGCTTCCTGTTTGTGTTGCTGATTGATCCTTTACAGCCTACAATCAGCCTTTCTAACATCAATACAACCTCAAGATACAAATCAGAACAAAAGTGCATATGACAATGAGAAGGCACTCCGAGAGCGCATACCTCCACCAAGGCCAACAAAACCCCAAATTAAAAAAATGTGTCAGATATCCTTCCAACAAACAGACATACAAACACCAGTGATCGCATAACCTCCTTAGAGAGTAACAAGAATCTTCTTCTTTTCCTTTCGGCTTTCCCTTCAGGGGTCACCACAGCGAATCGTCTGCCTCCATCTAAC